>QNTS01003006.1:0-14459 GCA_003317085.1 Hucho hucho | reverse complement strand
AGTAGTAGTAGCAGTAGTAGTAGTAGTAGTAGTAGTAGTAGTAGCAGTAGCAGTAGCAGCAGCAGTAGTAGTAGTAGTAGTAGCTGTAGCAGTAGTAGTGGTAGAAGTAGCAGTAGCAGTAGCAGTAGTAATAGTAGCCGCAGTAGTAATAGTAGCCGCGGTAGCAGTAGCAGTAGTTGTAGTAGCAGCGGTAGTAGTAGTAGTAGTAGTAGTAGTAGCACTAGTAGTAGCAGTAGCAGTAGTAGCAGTAGTAGCAGTAGCAGTAGCAGTAGCAGTAGTAGTAGCAGTAGCAGTAGTAGAAGCAGTAGCAGTAGTAGTAGCAGAAGTAGTAGCAGTACTAGCACTAGTAGTAGTAGTATCAGAAGTAGTAGTAATAGTAGCAATGGCTGTAGTAGTAGCAGTACTAGCACTAGTAGTAGTAGTAATAGGAGTAGTAGTTGCAGGAGTAGTAGTAGCAGGAGTAGTAGCAGTAGTGGTAGCAGGAGTAGTAGTAGTTGTAGTAGCAGTAGCAGTTGTAGTAGTATTAGTAGTAGTAGTAGCAGTAGCAGTAGCAGTACTAGCACTACTAGTAGTAGCAGTAGTAGTAGTAGTAGTAGCAGTTGTAGTAGTTGTAGTAGCATTAGCAGTAGTAGTAGTAGTAGTAGCAGTAGTAGTAGTAGTAGTAGTAGCAGTACTATCACTAGTAGTAGTAGTAGTTGCTGTAGCAGTAGTAGTAGTAGCAGTAGTAGCAGTACTAGCACTAGTTGTAGTTGTAGTTGTAGAAGTAGTAGTAGTAGTAGTAGAAGCAGTAGTAGTAGCAGTAGTAGTAGTCGGTGTAGTAGCAGTAGTGGTAGTAGTAGGAGCAGCAGTAGTAGTAGCAGTATCAGTAGTAGTAGCAGTAGCAGCGGTAATAGTAGCAGTAGCAGTACTAGCACAAGTAGTTGTAACGGCCTTTACTAGTCAACCTTCAATCTACTGATCCCCACAGTATCAGATGAGTGTCTGTAGTAAAACGTCACAGAGTCCCACCACTCAGGTTGATTTCTCTCCTGTCTGCTCAGGCCATCCATCTGTATTGACAGCTGTGGCCAACAGAGAGAAAGCCATCATCTACCTGTCAGAGCAGGTTAATGTTGAGGAGTGTCGTTTCCCCTCTATAGTCCCGTATACCTGCACATTCCTCTCAGGGCTCAGTGTTTTGTTTTTGCTAGGTTGGAGGACACTACCTCTCCAGTAACAAAATGCACTGCTTCCTTCTGGGTATTAACTTAGCTACCTGTGTTTTTCACTGCTGATAAATCTCATTGACTTCAATATTTTTTTTGCAGTTTATTGATATAAATCTGACATTTACACACGTGATCTTACATTGACCATATTTTAGGTGGATTGATATTTTTTGCTTGCAAAGAATGATACTGATAAGAATAAAATTGAGGTCCACACTGTCAGCACCACGGTGCATTTAGCAGCTAGGCAGACAGACGGTGTCTTGATACAAGCACCAACAGACCATTCTCTCCGACACTGCCTTAAGTGGCCCCATCTACAGTATTAACAGCTGCATTCAGCATATTGAGGAAGATGATACTACGGCTTTAATGACCTGCTTCATTCAACTGTGAAAGTGGAGAACAGAGGAATGCCACATCTGGATCCTCTGGAGAAGCAGTAGCCCTCAATGGGCTGTAGCAGAGTAAGGGAGGCAGTGGGGGAAGCCATGGGGCTCAAGTATGTGTGTGTGCATGTATGTGCGTGTGTGTGCGTGTGTGCTAGGGCTGGCACAGTTACCCTAGAACTGTGTAACCAACACTTATGGATGAAGACCGTTATTAAAATATAATAAAATAACCCGTCAACCATTTTTTGTTTGTTTTGTGAAACTAACAGCTGACTGAAGACGGGACGACCGGGCATTCGTGCGGTTGAGTCCATTCCATCTGTAACATGGACTCTTGATGAAACTTTGTTGCTCCTTGCTGAAACAAGCAAAGTGTTGTAGCAAACGAGTCTTTGGTTGCCCAGCTCAAGGTTTCCAAAAGTCGTCCCTGGGGCCCCCACTGGGTGCACATTTTGGTTATATCCCTAGCACTTCACAGCTGATTCAAATCATCAAAGCTTGATGATGAGTTGGTTATTTGAATCAGCTGTGTAGTACTAGGGCAAAAACCAAGACGTGCTCCCAGGGGAAGGGGGTGGGGCCAGGACCGAGTTTGGGAAACCTTGGGCTAGGCAATGAATGGCCTCCTGAGTGGCGCAGCGGTCTAAGGCACTGCATCTCAGTGCTAGAGGCGTCACTACAGTTCCAGGTTCGATCCCGGGCTGTATCACAACTGGCCGTGATCGGGAGTCCCATAGGGCAGTGCACAATTGGCCTAGCGTCGTCCGGGTTACGGGAGAGTTTGTCCGGGGTAGGCCGTCATTGTAAAATAAGATTTTTTTCTTAACTGACTTGCCTGATTATAGCAAAAATCTAAATAAATGCCCCCCTCCCTGCAGCACATGCAGTCAGTTTGTTTTTCTATTCAAATGTTATTTCGGTGACCGCGGTCATGTTGCTGACCAATAACCATCATAGCCCTAGTGTGTGTGTGTGTGTGCATATGTGTGTTTGCAATGAAGGCAGTAGAAGACATTTGACTTGAAGATTAAGAATTACAACCCAGCCAAAAATGGCCTAAAGTGTTGGCTTGACTTTTGCCTGAAATCTTTGGTATAATTTCTTTGTTTTATTGACAACTTGGTGGTGCCTTCAACATGCTGTTGCAGCGACAAGCTATGTGTCCTTTCAGTTTGAATGTAAGGTGTTAACTGCTTGAATGGGAATTAGTTAAGGCCTGTGCACCTGAATGAACAAGGAGAACTACCTATTGTTGGGTGGGCTTTAGTGTGGTGGACAGAGTGAAAAAACAGTACCTGAGAGCGCCCGTGTGCTCTAGGCCATGCATTATGCTGCCGTGCACACATTGTTCCCTACGCACATGAACTTCCCCCATAATGCACAGCATAAAGAAAAACCCTGGCAATAAATTACCATTATTCAATTATGAATGCTCCTATTATTTACGACTGTGTTTAAAGAAATGTAAATTAACCTTGAGTCTTGAGGTAATGAATTTGATTACGCTGGCGTATATAATGTAATGGTATTTGAGAATCAAAGGCATATTTTCTTTTAAGATATTCCCCCGCACTGGTAATGAAGACGGGGACTAAGCAGTGTGTTGCATTTTAAAAGAGGATCATTTCTATTGTTTGGGGAATATTTGTAATCGTTCTGCGGCGTGACACGAGTTAGTTTGCTTGTCTGTTTTTTAATGGCTTTTTGTTGTGGGTATTCCATTTGGAAACCAGCCAGGATTCATAACGTTATTCCATTTAATCCAACCGTTAATTTCACAATTGACAACCATTTCGTACGGCTCCTAACCTCACATTAACATAACTCATTGGATTTCACACCAAATCAAACATTATCACTGCATCAACCAACCAACAACCAAACTACTTTCTCAGGCCACCACAGTATAGTTTAACACGTCTTTTCCTGAGTTGACAGACAGACAAAGAGAATTGGTTGGCGATGGTGGGTTTAGCCTATACAGTAAAAGCCTGTTTGGAGATGCAATAATCTAGCATTTTGTTAATAAAGCCGGACCAGTTGTGTGGTGCCCGAGGGCCCGGCCTACTAATCCTGAGACAGGCAGAGTGAATGGTCTGTGGCTCGGGCTTGCCAGCGTCCCTTAGCCCTGGTTGAGAGCACAGTGCTTTGTGGGCTGAATCCATTCTCTCCCAGGGCCAGGCAATAGTGTAAATACTGCTCATATAGAACCATGCTTTCTCAGGCAGCCATTTTGTTTTCATTAAGCCCCATCATAAACTGTCTGCCCAGACTGAGGCTGCTCAGCACTGAGGTGTGATGGAGTGAGTGGTGAGTGTGTGGCTGGTGCTGTGAGAAGCTCTAGCTACCCTATACAGTGCCTTCGGAAAGTATTCAGGCCCCTTGACCTTTTCCACATTTTGTTACATTACAGCCTTATTCTAAAATGGATTAAATAAAACAATTTCCTCAGCAATCTACACACAATACCCCATAATGACAAAGCGAAAACAGGTTTTTAATTTTTGCAAATGTATTAAAAACAAATAACAGAAATACCTTATTTACATAAGTATTCAGACCTTTTTCCATTGATCATCTTTGAGATGTTTCTACAATTTGATTGGAGTCCACCAGTGGTAAATTCAATTGATTGGACATGATTTGGAAAGGCACACACCTGTTTATATAAGGTCCCACAGTTGACAGTGCATGTCAGATCAAAAATCAAGCCATGAGGTCAAAGGAATTGTCCTTAGACAGGATTGTGGTGAGGTACAGATCTGGGGAAGGGTACCAAAACATTTCTGCATCATTGAAGGTCCCCAAGAACACGGTGGCCTCCATAATTTTTTAAATGGAATACGTTTGGAACCACCAAGACTCTTCCTAGAGCTGGCACCCTGCCAAACTGAGCAATCGGGGGAGAAGGTCCTTGGTCAGGGAGGTGTCCAAGAACCAGATGGTCACTCTGACAGAACTCTAGAGTTCCTCTGTGGAGATGGGAGAAACTTCCAGAAGGACAACCATCTCTGCAGCTCTCCACCAATCAGGCCTTTGGAGAGACCTGAAAATAGCTGTGCACCAACGCTCCCCATCCAACCTGACAGAGCTTGAGAGGATCTGCAGAGAAAATGTGAGTAACTCCTCAAATACAGGTGTGCCAAGCTTGTAGCGTCATACCCAAGAAGACTCGAGGCTGTAATCGCTGCCAAAGGTGCTTCAATAAAGTACTGAGTAAAGGGTCTGAATACTTATGTAAATGTGATGTTTCAGTAATTGTTTTAATTATTAGCAAGAATTTATGAAAACCTGTTTTTGCTTTGTCATTATGGGGTATTATGTGGAGATTGATGAGGGGGAAAAAAAACAATTTAATACATTTTAGAATGCAAGTGTAGCTTAACAAAATGTGGAAAAAGTCAAGGGGTCTGATTACTTTAGGAAGGCACTGTATATCTACAATCATGCAGTAATGTTAATGTACAGTCAGTAAGCAGTTACACCGGCTAAAATAAATTTGTAATAGCAAAAGCTTACCTTGACTTGGAAGAGTTCCAGTGTTCAGTTGGAAAGTCATAGCCAGCTAGCTAACATGGTTTGAGCAGAGTGTTTCAGTAGGCTAAACTAGCTAGCTACATTTGCTAGCTAAGAAAGTGAAACTGAAAGTGGAATAAAATGACAATCTCTCTCTATAAACTCAGCAAAAAAAGAAATGTCCCTTTGTCAGGACCCTGTCTTTTAAAGATAATTCGTAAAATAACTTCACAGATCATTGTAAACACTGTTTCCCATGCTTGTTCAATGAACCATAAACAATTAATGAACATGCACCTGTTGAACGGTCGTTAAGACACTAACAGCTTACAGACAGTAGGCAATTAAGGTCACAGTTATGAAAACGTAGGACACTAGAGAGGCCTTTCTACTGACTCTGAAAAACACCAAAAGAAAGATGCCCAGGGTCCCTGCCCATCTGCGTGAACGTGCCTTAGGCATGCTGCAAAGAGGCATGAGGACTGCAGATGTGGCCAGGGCAATAAATTGCAATGTCCGTAGTGTGAGACCCTAAGACAGCGCTACAGGGAGACAGGACGGACAGCTGATCATCCTCGCAGTGGCAGACCACGTGTAACACCTGCACAGGATCGGTACATCCGAACATCACACCTGCGGGACAGGTACAGGATGGCAACAACAACTGCCTGAGTTACACCAGGAACGCACAATCCCTCCATCAGTGCTCAGACTGTCCACAATAGGCTGAGAGAGGCTGGACTGAGGGCTTGTAGGCCTGTTGTAAGGCAAGTCCTCACCAGACATCACCGGCAACAACGTCGCCTATGGGCACAAACCCACCGTCGCTGGACCAGACAGGACTGTCAAAAAGTGCTCTTCACTGACGAGTCGCGGTTTTGTCTCACCAGGGGGGATGGTCGGATTTGCGTTTATCGTCGAAGGAATGAGCGTTACACCGAAGTCTGTACTCTGTACTCAGTTTATGTCTCAGTTGTTGAATCTTATTATGTTCATAGAAATATTTGCACATGTTAAGTTTGCTGAAAATAAACGCAGTTGACAGTGAGAGGACGTTTCTTTTTTTGCTGAGTATATATATTTCTCTCTTGCTTCTCCTTCATTTTAGAATAAATGAATTAGTTCAAAACTGTTCAACTATTGTCTTTCTCTTTCTTTGAGTCAACTACTCACCACATGTCATGCACTGCAGTGCTAGCTATGTGTAGCTAATACTTTCAGTACTAGATTAATTCTCTGGTCCTTTGATTTGGTGGACATGTCAGGTCATGCTGCAAGAGCTCTGATAGGCTGGAGGACGTCCTCCGGAAGTTGTCATAATTACTGTGTAAGTCTATGGAAGTGGGTGAGAACCATGAGCCTCCTAGGTTTTGTTGAAGTCATTGTACCCAGAGGAGGATGGAAGCTAGCTGTCCTCCGGCTACACCATGGTGCTACCCTACAGGGTGCTGTTGAGGCTACTGTAGACCTTCTTTGCAAAATAGTATGTTTTAATCAGTTATTTGGTGACGTGATTATATTTAGTATAGTTTTATCTGAAAAGGGAAACTTTTTAAAATGTTTTAGCATTTACATTTTTATGAAATTCACTGAGGAGGATGGTCCTCCCCTTCCTCTGAGGAGCCTCCACTGGTGTATTTACATTCAAACCTGTCTCACTCTCAGATACACAGAGAAAGCAGCCAGACTGGCAGGTCTCCCATACAGAAAAGTAATATATGGCAATATATGTATATTACTTATGTTTTATATGGGCCTATATGGTGGAAAAATATATGGTGGAAACATATATGGTGGAAACATATGGTGGAAAAATATATGGTGGAAAAGTATATGGTGGAAAAATACATGTGGAAAAAATATATGGAGGAAAAATATATGGTGGAAATATATATGGTGGAAACATATATGGTGGAAAATATATGGTGGAAACATATACAGTTGAAGTTGGAAGTTTACATACACCTTAGCCAAATACATTTAAACTCAGTTTTTCAGAATTCCTGACATTTAATCCTAGTAAAAATTCCCTGTCTTAGGTCAGTTAGGGTCACCACTTTATTTTAAGAATGTGAAATGTCGGAATAATAGTAGAGAGAATTATTTCTTTCAGCTTTTATTTCTTTCATCACATTCCCAGCAGTTCAGAAGTTTACATATACTCAATTAGTATTTGGTAGAATTGCCTTTAAATTGTTTAACTTGGGTCAAACGTTTCAGGTAGCCTTCCACAAGCTTCCCACAATAAGTTGGGTGAATTTTGTCCCATTCCTCCTGACAGAGCTGGTGTAACGGAGTAAGGTTTGTAGGCCTCCTAGCTTGCACACGCTTTTTCAGTTCTGCCCACAAGTTTTCTATAGGATTGAGGTCAGGGCTTTGTGATGGCCACTCCAACACCTTGACTTGCTGTCCTTAAGCCATTTTGCCACAACTGGAAGTATGCTTGGGGTCATTGTCCATTTGGAAGACCCATTTGCGACCAAGCTTTAACTTCCTGACTGATGTCTTGAGATGTTGCTTCAATATATCCACATAATTTTCCTGCCTCATGATGCCATGTATTCTGCGAAGTGCACCAGTCCCTCCTGCAGCAAAGCACACCCACAACATGATGCTGCCACCCCTGTGCTTCACGGTTGGGACTGTGGTCTTCGGCTTGCAAGCCTCCCAATTTTTCTTCCAAACATAACAATGGTCATTATGGCCATCAGACCAGAGGACATTTCTCCAAAAAGTACGATCTTTGTCCCCATGTGCAGTTGCAAACTGTAGTCTGGATTTTTATGGCGGTTTTTGAGCAGTGGCTTCTTCCTTGCTGAGCGGCCTTTCAGGTTATGTCGATATAGGACTCGTTTTACTGTGGATACAGATACTTTTGTACTTCCTCCAGCATCTTCACAAGGTCCTTTGCTGTTGTTCTGGGATTGAGTTGCACTTTTTCGCACCAAAGTACATTCATCTCTAGGAGACAGAACGCGTCTCCTTCCTGAGCGGTATGACGGCTGCGTGGTCCCATGGTGTTTATACTTGTGTACTATTGTTTGTACAGATGAACGTGGTACATTCAGGCGTTTGGAAATTGCTCCCAAGGATGAACCAGACTTGTGGAGGTCTACAATTTGTTTTCTGAGATATTGGCTGATTTCTTTTGATTTTCCCATGATGTCAAGCAAAGAGGCACTGAGTTTGAAGGTAGGCCTTGAAATACATCCATAGATACACGTCCAATTGACTAAAGCCTAAAGCCATGACATAATTTTCTGGAATTTTCCAAGCTTAAAGGCACAGTTATCTTAGTGTATGTAAACTTCTGACCCACTGGAATTGTGATACAGTGAATTATAAGTGAAATAATCTGTCTGTAAACAGTTGTTGGAAAAATTACTTGTGTCATGCACAAAGTAGATGTCCTTACCGACTTGCCAAAACTATAGTTTGTTAACAAGAAATTTGTGGAGTGGTTGAAAAAACAGTTTTAATGACTCCAACCTAAGTGTATGTAAACTTCCGACTTCAACTGTATGCCCATATATGTATGTATAAGTACATATATGTCACATATATATTACAATATACAAGAATTGGCCTTTCATATATGTGACATATATTTCTGCCTGATATAGACATGTACAGTATATGTATAATACTTATATGCTCATATATGTGACACATGTAGTATTACAATTTGTATTACATATATGTCCAGTATATGCCATAATATATGTTACTTTATATGCTTATATATGTGTGACACATAGTATTCAAATGGTTATTACATAAGTATGTCCCCTTAAATGTCACAATACATGTTAACAATGTGTTAACATATATGTTACGGAGTATTATTTCAGTGATACTTGTAGTCATGGTAATAAAACATTAGAAGAAGAAAAAATGACACAAAAACACACAAATAATGTAATTGAATCCTATTCATTCGATTATCTTTCTCTCATCGCTTCTCAGTTCAGCCATTTTACTGTTTTAAGCCATTCCTACTTGTCCCTTTGTTGCACCCGGGAAGCGCTTCATGACAGAATCTGTGGAAGGAAAGCAACCAATAGAAGATAAAGAGAACATAGGGGTTAGGGGTCATAAAAGTTTTTTTGTTTTTTTTAATGGAGAAACTTTTATGTGAAAAGCTTATCACATTCAGTTTAATAAGAAATCCTTGACCATTAATGCCCTATGTCCAATGATTGATTTGTAAATTGAGTTGAAGGGATAGTTAACTTTTTTTTACAGCTTATAGCCAGATGGTTCCTTACCCTGAAAGTAGTCTATAGAGTTAAATAACCACTATTAACTGGAGGGGATTTGGCCACAAAAATTGAACTTTGTCTAATTGCCATCATCACCCACATAGGGTTTTTGTTAGCCCCAAAAAAGTTTACATCTCTTTAACATCTTCAATTTATTCAATTGAAATAGACCCCAACCCTGTTATAGGGTATTCATTTTTAAAGTGATATTGAGAGATCTTTTGAGATTATTGGTCATTGTACTACTTACCCAGAGTCAGATGAACTCGGGGCGGCAGGTAGCCTAGCTTTGGACTAGTAACCGAAAGTTTACAAGATTGAATCCCCGAGCTGACAAGGTAAAAATCTGTTGTTCTGCCCCTGAACAAGGCAGTTAACCCTCTGTTCCTAGGCCGTCATTGAAAATAAGAATTTGTTCTTAACTGACTTGCCTAGTTAAATAAAGGTTAAATGTTTATGTCTCTGTGCAGTTTGGAGATTATTGAAGTTAGCATGCCATGAGTGAAATACCATGACAATGCCTGCATACTGTCAAATGCTCATTTGCAATCAATGAACAAAAACCTACTCACCAGTTATTGTAGCCACTTTTTTGGTATCCAATCTTCACCCCTTTTAGCTTCACCCTTTTTTTTAGGGGTGGCAGATACCCTAGTGGTTAGAGCGTTGGGCTGGTAGCTGAAAAGTTGCTGGATCGAATCCCCGAGCCGACAAGGTAAAGATCTGTCTTTCTGCCCCTGAACAAGGCAGTTAACCCACTGTTCCCCGTTAGGTTGTCATTGTAAATAAGAATTTGTTCTTAACTGACTTGCCTAGTTAAAAAAGAACAATTGCTTTGCCACCTAGAATTGTTCCAATGAAGTAAGTTAGATGTGTCATAAATAGTTCTCTAATGTCATAATGACACAGCCAGATACTAAAGTTTTAGTTAGGTCAGAAAATAATTACTCTGGCTTATCTGTACAACACTACAAATAATACATAGATATGCATACTGTACCACAGCCATTGTCTCATAGAATTAGAATGAGTAGATAGACATTCCCATCCGAAACAGTGTTTGTTTGGGTGAACAGCAAGTAGCCTCTTTTCACAGGCGATATATCTTCAACACAATGCCTGTTATCTGAGATAGAGACCAAACATTATCCAATGAGATTCTTCGAACTATTGACCCTGAGAAAGCTCCCCCCTCACCCCCAAGGCAGAGCCCCGCCTAGCAATGCTCTAAGGGCATATGCCCCTTCTAGTAATTATAATTCTATGGTCTATACAATCTCTATACATACCTCTCAGGTTGCTTTTCAGCAACATGTCGACATCTAAAGCAGGGTTTCCCAAACTCGGTCCTGTCGAGGACCCATGGGGGGCCCCAGGACCGAGTTTAGGAAACCCTGATTGAAAGCATCCTAAAGCGCACTCGCCATTGCAGTATAACTGTTGGCCTGGTTGGCCTCCATATGTTCTTTGGGAATGTAACATTCGAGCCAGGGTGATTTTCCATCTGCAAAACATGAATAATTCTGTAAAGGACTACTTTAAGTACAGTAACATAATACATCCTCTGTATTTAAAAGTCATACTAGCAAATACATTGACTTGTATTTAAAATATACTGTTTCTGTATTTATCTTAACCTCATGTACTATGTTTCAATTAAAAAATCCTTTAAATAGCTAAATGAACCATAAACCAGTACAGTACCAGTACAACACTTGGGTGGGGAGATGTCAGGGCCTAAACCATATAAACGTAGTAGAAAAATAACCACAAGATTACCTCAGAGGAGCTATAAATCAATAAATTCAAACCAGAATATTATTTGGTGCCATTTTTTCTTATGTTATCGTATGGACCTGCCTTGCTTAGCCGCAAAACCAGCCATCTCTATGTCAAGATCACTAACAGTTTTCACTGGTTAAATTTATACATTTAAGCTTTACAATTTCAACATAAAAGGTAAGTATCACTCAAAATGACCATTTAGACTCTAACATGTTCTATAGATAATGTTCTTGTGTAAACCACATACCTGTTTAAGAGAACAAAGAAACAAGAGAGTAGAAGAAAGGTAGAGTTGTCACAGGCGTCTTCTTCCAGTGTTGTTGAGGGGAAGGGAGACGCAAACCCGCTGTGCTCCCTCGCCACCCCTGTTGGTGGCAACAGGTATAAACAATTCCAACTATATGCAGTCATTGATTACAACAATATCTAATATCCATGTTTTATAAATACAATGTGATTCCATAACCTTACGGCCAGCATAAACTTTAAGTTAGTGTATGAAAATAAACATAAACTTTATATGATCATATATTTAAAAATGTATGTTACGTTTATATATGGGTTTTAAATATATGGTAATATATTTTAAAATATATGTCACGTTCTTTGATATATAAGGCCATATTCTGTATGGGCTAGCCACGCACAGGCTGCCCCCACCACAGAAATAGAATGAATAGAACGTCCGTCCCCATTCAAGTCAATGACAGCATAATGGGTGAACTGGCAGCCATTTTGAGTGTACCCATGCCCGGAAGTAAATGCAGGAAGTGTACTCTTCAATCTGTTCTGTGATTTGTTGAGTCAACTCAACTGACATTACAAAAAAATACATTCCATTGCATCAGCCATCAGTTAGCATCATTTGAATGAACATTCTACATTACCATGGCAATCCGGCATCAGTTGGTAGAACATTCCAAATTACTATGGTAATTATTGCATCGCAATACTAGGCACACATTACGAGTGTACCCCATTGTCTTAGCGTCGATTCCGCCTGCCATAATCTGTCTCGTATCTCACAAAGGTTAATGGGATAGATCAAATGTGCTGTTTAACTTTAGAAAATATTACCTAGGAGATATCATCTGCTGAACCCCATTTCTGCCTCATAACAGTCTGAATTGATCTAAGCTAAAACCATAAATCAGTCCATAATTTTGCGAGGAAGTTTTTTGTGAGGAAGTCTTAGTTGCCCGTTTTACATCTAGCTAAGGATGTGTGCTTCAAAAAGCAGTATTTCTCAAGTTTGACAATGGGCACTAAAGCTATCATGAATTTGTCTAACATTAGCAGCCTGCTAGCTGAGCCAGTCACTGAAACGATTCTTCTAACCCACCAGCTACCTGCTTAATGCTGCACAGACAATGTTGAATGCTTTCAACAAAAGCTAGCTAGCTAGCTAGCAAGCTACTGTAGTAGTACTATTTCTAACATTATTATGAGTTTTCATAGGAGCTGTTCTGCCGCGAGTCATTAAGTAGCCTCCCATCCCGAGTCAGCTGGCTGTTCTCAGCTGACCCAACGATACAAAGTAACCTTCGCGATCACAGTGAAACATTATCTACAGACTGCTTTGAATTTATATTTGTATATATTTGGGGTCCAGCATAAAAAGTAAGGCAGTAATATACATTATAATAACATTTTTAAACGTTAAAATACATTTTCAACAGATTTCACAATACATTAAATGTGTGCCCTCTGGCCACTATTTCTGATAATAATTCTGTGCGCTGCATGTCTACATCATCAGGGTAATTTAAACAGGCTAAGCAATCTTTTTATGTCAGCAAAGCAAGGTAGCGCTAACTAGCTTTGTCAATAAACTAGCTAGCTAACGTTACAACAGTAAGCTAAGCATATGATCAAGTTGAAGTCACTGCACTAGAAAGCAAGTCCTTGCATATATAATTTTTGCTTTGTTGTTATTTTCTCGCAATGGCAAACTATTAAATCACTGTCACAACGTTTGTAATAATTTAGCTAGTTATTCTGCCTATTTCATGGAATGTAATACGAGAGTACAGTGATATCAAAATGTAAGAACTATGTTTTAATCTTTTGAATGGTGGTTGCTCAATATTCAAATTTGAATATGAGTTCCATGTCCTAGAAGACCGATCGGTTGAGGGATGAGCGTCGCGTAGCAGTGACACGATCTTACGTAAGACGATGGAGTGTACCCATGAGTTTACCAATTAAATTGCCAGGGTTAGAGCTCCCAAGCCTGTTCTATTCATTCTATTTCTATGGCCCCCACTCTAGTCTGTCAGTGGATGTGTAAGAGTTTAACCCCCAGAATGCCTCAGGCAGTGTCAGTGGCATGCAGCACTGCATTTGCTCTGGAGTGGTGGCAGTGGGCTGACCCAGTGATCCTGTGTGTAAACAGAGTGCTGTGACTCCCTCTGTCCAATATCCCCCCCGTACCAAATAAGGAAGACGCAGTCAGAGCTCAGCCAAAAGCTGAAGTGAAGAATGGACAGAGAGAAAGTGAGAGAGGGAGAGATAGAGAAATAGAAAGAGAGAGAGAGAGGGAGAGAGACAGAGAAAGAACAAGATAGATAGAGGGAAATGTTATTGCTTACGGAAATGCACACAGTTAATAGCTTCCTGTGTGCGATCTAGTAATGGGACGGTCGATTATTATCTTCCACTCATATTCTCTGTGGGGAAAGGTCCCATTTCCTCTACACAGACCACACCCCTTCCACTGACCAGAACAGTGTTAAAGTAATGAGACAGGGTCAAACAATACTAGGGTTCTCCTCCCACACTAACAATACTAGGGTTCTCCTCCCACACTAACAATACTAGGGTTCTCCTCCCACACTAACAATACGAGGGGTGTCCTCCCACACTAACAATACGAGGGATCTTCTCCCACACTAACAAAACGAGGATTCTCCTCCCACACTAACAATACGAGGGGTCTCCTCCCACACTAACAATACAAGGGGCCTCCTCCCACACTAACAATACGAGGGGTCTCCTCCCACACTAACAATACGAGGGGTGTCCTCCCACACTAACAATACGAGGGGTCTCCTCCCACACTAACAATACGAGGGTCTCCTCCCACACTAACAAAACGAGGGTTCTCCTCCCACACTTACAATACAACGGGTTTCCTCCCACACAAACAATACAACGGGTCTCCTCCCAAACTAACAATACGAGGGTCTCCTCCCAAACTAACAATACGAGGGGTCTCCTCCCACACTAACAAAACGAGGGTTCTCCTCCCACACTAACAATACAACGGGTCTCCTCCCACACTAACAATACGAGGG
>QNTS01003005.1:117744-128187 GCA_003317085.1 Hucho hucho | reverse complement strand
AAAAACAAAAGCAATGCACTCGTCCCCAAAATAATTCCAGTGCTCAGAAAATGGTAGATGCTGTGTTTTGCAGTCTTACCTGAGCCACAGTCTGTCCCTTGGTCACATACTCGTTGCCGACCTTCACTCTGGGGTAGCACAGAGCCTTCAACATCTCAGCTGAGTTCAGGCCCAGCAGGTAGGCGATTTTATCAGCCACTGAAGAAAGAACCAACAACAACAGATTCAGTGACACTAGATCCCTTGTTTATGATGTCACACTGACAAACTAGTTTGGATAACCTTTTTGTGAGTTAGGTTTTGATTTTTCTGGAGGTTGGAATTTGGTTTCCAAAAACTTTCCTGCATGACTTTTGTCGAACACTCAATGTAATTGAATCCTTCTTTATTAAGAGTAACATTGTTAGACTAAAACGAAAACAATGCCTTCCAATAAGGAGAAAGTTATCATGTTTGTTTAGCATGTTTCTCAACCTTACAATAGGGGTAAAAGCAGAATATTGTTTGAGAGTCATCCATGTGTATTAGCAGTAGTGATTGAGAGGGTTTTCCTACTGGAAAGAGCTATGTCCTAGTTGAAGGAAACTGATAACCCATGTTCTTCTGAAAGGGGAAAGAACACTCACTTAATGGTGTTGAATGACCTTTGCTCTGACTTTCTGGTGAGGCCTGATCACCCAAAGCCTAGAGTCACTGGGTGAGATTTCAGTATAATATGTAAATGCTGGTAAATGCTAGTAAGTAGTGTATTGCTGTTGTTTGGCTTCGATACACATCTCACCAGATTGGGTCTGCTGTTCTCTGACTCCCTGACCCTGTATCTCTGCCATGAGCTCGCCAATATGATAGGGGAGTATAAGCCAATTTGCATACAGTTGTGATTCTCTTTGACATTTGAAATGGTTTGAACAGTTATGATTCTCTTTGATATTTGCCTTAGAAATTTGAATTAAGAATATTGGAAATGGGATAATTTGTCATACAGTGAATAGTTATTCTGGATTTCCTGAATCAGAAATAGCCTAAACTGTTGTTCTGGTCTGTCCTCTCTCGAGGTTATGGCGAAGGTGACCACAGATGGTATCTAGATGCATGGAAGGGATCATTCCACTGAGAACAGTGTGACCCTCAACCCCTCCAAACTTATCTCATGCTGCTTGTGCACTGGCCGGAAAACAGATAAGACAGAATGGACCACAAAGGGTGGTGGTGGCGGCGGCTCAGGTGAGAGTTTTGTTTACTTGGGGATATTGAAATCGGGACATTATCAAGGGCCATCCACATTGACAGGCATGAGTTCCATGTGTACCATTGTGAGGATTAACTGCAACGCTATCTTAAGAAGAAAACGAAGAGACGCCAGAAGAATGAGAGCTGGGAGGGAGGAGGGGTGGTCAACCGTTACCCGTAATTGATTTAGGATTGTCCAAAATTGTTTATTTGGGGGTATTAGGTTGATTGTGAAATGCACACTGTGAAATGTTATTTAGTAATTTAGACTAGAAATTGAGATACCGATCTGTCACTAACATGCCACTGGCGACAGTATAAGACAAGGACAAAGTTAATGCTCGAAATATCAGATGAATATACTATATGTTGACATCCCTGTCTTTAAATGTACATTCTGCCAGTGTCGGTGTGTGCTAAGTTGAGAGTCTTAAATTAAAGTCATAGATTCAAGAAGCATGGGATCATTTATCAGTAGTTTAAAGTATGATTCGGAAAGCCGAGAAGGAGAGAAAATGATTAAACATGTATTCTCTATCTTCCCTGTTCAAGGCAATATGTATTCTAGGTGGTGTGGAACATGTGAGTGATCACCGTTCCAGATGAGGGACTAATTATTTGACTTGACCACGTTTTAGTATGTTTCTTAAAGTGGCCTAGTAGCAGTAATTCATGTGTTATGGGTTAGATGGAATGATCTATGTGCAACTGTATTTGTAGCCGGTGGCAAAGTACAAAGGGGGCCTGTCTCTGAGACAGAATGTTTCCACAAGGGTGAGATAGGAGTCATATCGTAGAGCTAACTACATAGATTGTGAACTTATAGCTTCACAGTTTTATATCATTATATAAATTGCTTATTCTCAAATAGCTGTTTGTGTATGAGCCTGGGTAATTAACAAAGGACTGAGGCAGGCTGCAAGAATGTGGACTTCCTAATCTGAAGGCTTCTCCTGACTGATATGAAGACTGGGAGACACCACCTGCCTAGCCACAGAGATTCATTGTACATCCTAGACTCAGAAGGGGAGAGGGCTTGTTTGGAAAAACAATAATTATACTTGGGAAAACAATAATTATACTTGTTGACTGCATATAAGCATGAAAAATAGAGGCGAAGTGAGGATGACATGACGTGGGAACACCTCTCCTGTTGCCTGATGAGGAAACCTAAGTGAAAGCATGAGTCAGCGTTTTTAGAGCCTTCATTTTTTATGGACCCCAGCAGAACAGTATCCTAAAGGTATAGAGTCAGTCAGGCTAGGGGAGAGTGGGAATCATCATGTTATCAGGTATAGAGTCAGTCAGGCTAGGGGAGAGTGGGAATCATCATGTTATCAGGTATGAAGCATGTGTGTACCTGTATGAAAGGAAGGTCTTAAGTTAAAACCGTTCTACTACAATGGTTTTACAAGTGTTAGACCTATGGAATAAGGATAAGTTATTATTTAGATTGTACAACCCAGAATGAAGGGTTTGAAAGGATAAAGTGCCATTTTTATTAGTTGATTTCAGTACTTTTATAGAAGTATTTAGATAGAACCTCCTTTGCTAGTTTAAGCCATAATCTAATGCTCACCTTAACATGTTACAATAATTATAACGGAAGTGATAAAAGGAGGGAGTGTGATGGAACATTTTATGTTAGTTTGTTTTCAGATCAATGCTGCTATTTCTTAAAATGCTTTTTCTTATTTCTAATTATGTTAGGTTCATGCGAGTGACTGATTCTACTCACTATCACTGTATAAGCAATTTGGCAGTACGCCTAGAACATTGGTCCGGGAACCAAGAGGAGTATCTCAGTTTCAAGGTCTCAGCTTTGAGAGAAGAAGCCTCGGGAGGTATCGGTCAGTCACATGCAGGAACCAACGTTAATAATGAATAAGGTAAATCATGCTTATATGACTTGTTTGTGTAGCAGTATATAAGGACTGAAAGGGTACGCCCTTGTCAGAGTTTTCATGAAGCTTGTACTGAGTTTGTGAACTTCTCCAGTTAACTGTTAATTATGATGGATTCATTTCCATTGAGTGTGCATCCTTAGTGGAGAATTTCCATTACACTTTCATGTGGCACTGTCTGTCTTAGGTGTTCTATTTCTATGTTGGGGACTGGGAATGGGACTAATGTTCTACAAATTGTATATCTAGGAGTGGGACTCACCCTCTGTGCCGTCTGGCTCGGCCTGCTCCTCACGCTGCTTCTGCTTGAATTTCATGTTGCCATGGTGCACTACAGCTCCTGTCAGCTTGTAGATTCCAAGCTTCTCATCATTAGTGAAGCCCAGGATCGTAATGGCATCCTGGCATTAAAGAGGAAGTACAAAAGTGACGTTACGCTACAGTTCTGTGCTCACTCCAGAACGAATGGGATGGATAGATTTGGCTCTTGGCCAACACAGTAGATGGCAGCACAAAATGAGTTTTACACAGTTCCACAGGGCACTTAGTGGCGGTCTCTTGTGGATGTATTAAATGTATGTGCCTCAAGGCAAAGTGTGAAGGCATGAAGAGCTCCTTTATGTTCATGCTTAACTAACACAAGGCATTTAGAATCAAACAAAAAATACATGGAAATTCCTAGCAAGTTGGAATTTCACAGCGCATTCAGTGTGTATGGTGGTCCTACCCATTCTATATCTAGAGTTTGGTTAACCCTTTGTGTTTGACTCACATCTGTGGCATCCAGCTCCTCATTGTCATTGATGCTGGCCACAGCGATCTGACCCTGGCTGCACATGGGGAAGTCGTAGGGGTTGGTGGTGAGGAGCGCCAATTCTGTGGACAACGGAGAACAGCTTGTCAGTTAAATCTCTTATAATTCTGCTGTCCTACCTTTACTGTATCTCTCCCTCCTTTACTCAATAGATGGACTCAATGATACATGCAGTATATAATGAATAGCATCAAAAGAGGAGACTGAGACTTGTGGACTAGTGAATCACAGTGCATTACTTGATAGATATTTCCCAAAGACCTGACCCATGTCTAGATGCCTTGTTACCTTGGATGTAATCATTGTAATAGTATTATTAGTGTGTACTATGAATATATTCAACAAGTTCCACAGATGGGGGTGGGAATAATTTATTTGCCGTACCAACTAGCTCAGGTTTGTGGCCTGTCATCATCTGGAAGAAGATGTGGTAGCCTCTCTCATCGGGCAGCTGGAAGGACACTCTGGACTTCTCCAGCAGGTCTGAGAGAGAGAGAGAGAGAGAGAGAGAGAGAGAGAGAGAGAGAGAGAGATAGAGAGAGCGACACAAAGAGAAAGAGGAGAGCGAGAACGAGAACGAGAGAGAGAGCAAGAGAGAGAACATGAGATACATTTCGATTTGATCTCCAAAAAATTATCTGTGTGAATTTAGGAAGGCATTGAGAAACAATCAAAACCAACTCACAGGTCTCAATGTCAGCTTTAGCCAGTTTACCACCTTGGAAGTGAATCCTGATGAATTTACCCTGTAGTAGAGCATGGGGGTTAGAAATAGGCCAACAAATAAATCTAACATTTTACTTTGATAGACCCCTTTACATGTTACAGTTTGTTGGACATCTATTGATATGACAAAAGGGAACTACTGAAATAAATTTTTCCAATATAAGGTAACTTCCACAGTTTGCCTTTCATACTTACAAAGCGAGACGAGTTGTCGTTCCTCACTGTCTTGGCATTACCATAAGACTCCAGCAGAGGGTTAGCTGCAATGATCTGATCCTCAAGAGACCCCTGATTGAGATAAACACAACTTGCTCAGAAGCTGGAAAAGTGGTAAAGTTTGTTTTCACTCGATTGCTTGAAAACCTTTCTTGAAACATGATTCACAGCTGGAAAAACAGTTTCCACAGCCAACCATACTGAAATGAGATTAAAAGGCAAACATAAGCACGACCTACCTGCATTTTGCTGGGGTCTACTTCCTTCTTGGCACCAGACACTGCAATGGTGGCAAAATACTGGATGACACGCTTGGTGTTGACAGTCTTTCCTGCACCGGATTCTCCACTGGTTTATATGACAGAGAAAGAGGGGTTTTAGTTACATGTTTGAGTGTCAGATTGGCTTTCACCAAGAAATACCATTAAAAATACACCGCTGACCTGTTTTCTAAAATAGGTAAACATTAACAAATATTCCCACTCATCGACTCATTATTACACATAGCCTAATGCTCTAATCCATTCATAATGTCATGTATTTCATCACACCAAGTGACCCAACTTATTACAATAGAAACACTTTCTCAAGTGACATTTTAGGAAACAACTTACGTAATCAGGACGGACTGGTTCTCCTTATCTGCAACCAAAAAACATGTGCCTTATCAAACTCAAGCAACATTATGGGGACATTGTTGCATTCGTATAATCAGGAATTAAATTTTGGAACATTTTCCATTCATGGATACTGAAATCAGACATTCCCAGCAAACTGTTCTAACCTAGACGAGAAAACTCTAAAGCATATTTGAATTTGATATGATTATACACCCAACTATCTATCCATCCATCCATTAGCACTTATGGACTTTGAAATCTATATGCACTTACGGACATCCATAGAGCTCCATTTTTATGGATTGTCTATCCATGTGAGAGACGACGACTCGTTCTCGACCTTTAAGTCTGGTGAAATTCTCCTGTCTTAGCTGGGTTCCTGTATGAACTTAAGTATTCTCTCTCTCTATCTCTGAGGACCAGAGCCCTAGGACCATGCCACAGGACTACCTGGCTTGATGACTCCTGGCTGTCCCCAGTCCACCTGGTCGTGCTGCTGCTCCAGTTTCAACTGTTCTGCCTGCGGCTATGGAACAATGATCTGTTCCCCTGACGTGCTACCTTGTCCCGGACCTGCTGTTCTCTCTCTCTCGACCTCTCTCTCGACCTCTCTCTCGACCTCTCTCTTGACCTCTGAATGCTCGGCTATGAAAAGCCAACTGACATTTACTCCTGAGGTGATGACCTGTTGCACCCTCTACAGCCACTGAGATAATTATTTGACCCTGCCTGTCATCTATGACTGTTTGAACATCTTGAATGGCCTTAATGGCCATATACTCCTATAATCTCCAGCCAGAAGAGGACTGGCCACCCCTCAGAGCATGGTTCTCTAGTTTTTTTCTTAGGGTCTGCATTGCTTGGTGTCTAGGGTTTCAGGCTGGGTTTCTGTATAAGCACTTTGTGACATCTGCTCATGTAAAAAGGGCTTCATAAATAAATGTGATTGATTGATCCAACCATCCATCCATCCATCCATCAATGAGAGCTCGTACCAATCATCATGAACTGAAAGGCGTTGTCAGAAACTGAGAAGATATGGGGTGGAGCCTCCACCCTCTTCTTCCCTCTGTAGGCATTGACAACCTCTTCGTCGTACACAGGGAGCCACTTGTAGGGGTTCACCGTGGCACAGAAGAGCCCAGAGTAGGTCTGGATGAAAGTGATTAAATTAGGTGATTAGTAAAGTCAGACGGACTTTTACCTGGATTCATGTGAGGATGTGGGTGTACTTTGGTATACTAATGTGGGTCTACTGTATTGATATGTTTTGGTTTCTACCATTCATTTATGTGTAGTACTGTATGTGTGTATTTATTATGTTCATGTATGTGTGTTTGTATGTGCAGGTTTCTTACATAGATCATCCATGCTGCGTAACGCTCTTTGAGGTTATACAACACAGAGGCTTCATTCAGGTAGGTCATCATGGCCATGTCCTCAATCTTGTCGTACTTAGGGGGGTTCATCTCATAGATGTCTGCATCTTTGAACTCTTTTCCTTCCTGAAACAGTCAGAAACCTAGATTACACACAGATTAAACTGGACATGACTGAATGCTTTTTACTCATTAAATACAAGTTTAATCGTTTAAAAAATGCATTTCCACATTTAATCCAGCTACTATGTTATCACCCACTGAACCATAACTGGGGATTCTTGGCTAGTCAACATAAGACATTCCATGTCATTTTTAAATAGCAGCAATAACAATGATGTCTTTGAAGATTATATTCTGCTTACAAAAAACGTTGGAAGTTTGTTTTTGCATTTAGTTGATTTTTCAAGAAATAGAGTAATTGCACAAACTTGAATACTTTTCAGATCAGACTTACCTCCTTACTGCCGTCAGGTTTCGTGACTGTTACAGTACACTTCCCGTCACCCCTGGCAGTGACTAAACCCTTAAGGTACAGCTCCACTTTGTCTGTCACGTAGCAGGAGTTCTTTGAATCAAAGGGCGTGGCTTGTGCCTCCATCCTCTCCTTCTCAGACTTACGGAGGTATATGGCAGCCTTGCCGTAGGCTTGCATCTCAGCGTCCGTACTCATGGTGACGGATAACTAGGAAAGAGATTAAACAAGAAACATGATTGACTCTGTGGTGCTTCCTCCCCAGTCAGCAGAGTTAGGTGAGCGATATCTCTTACAAAATATTCTCATCACTTTTTATGTGAAGACTGAAACCCCATGTCTCACCTTCTTTTCCCCCTCCTACAGATGAATGTGTACTTCTTGGAGGACCCTGTGAAACATGAGAGTGTTGTGAAAACACACAAGTCTAAAGCCTTATCATTTATCCCCTAAAGGGCTAGAAAACATTTAACTCAATCATTACATGTCAAATTCAACTACAGGTGCAACTGGTAACTTTCATTTACTACACATCTGCACATTCTGTTAGGAATTTAAATAAATACCCCTGAAAACCCAGTTACACTATAGAACACCCTTTCAAGTGCAGGAGCACCACTTTTGACTGTAAATGAAAGTTACAGATTTAAAGTAAAACACATAATAAAAACATTTTAATGCCACTTGATTTAATATTGTAAAATCTTACAGACCTCAATACAAACAGTGCAGTTAGCTACTGCCTCAGGTACTGAGTAAAGATGAGACAAATATACTAATCTAAGAGAGGTCTTACCACAGAAGAAGAAGGTGTCTGACTTATGGATGCTGGGGCCTCAGCCTCCTTATATCTGGTTGGAAGTGCCAACCAAGCAAAAGTTAATTATGGACCACTCTGGAAAGGAAATGAATTGGATGAGAGACCTGTTTATTTCTGTGTCTCACTAGCACCTCCCACTTCCAGGAGCACCACACTTCCATTACATTACTTTTTAATGTTTGTCTCCGAATTGAATTTCACAGAATTAACATAAATGAGAGATTTCATTACTGATAGTTATGGCAATATCAAAAGTTGTATTAATCTAATTGATTCCAATGTTACTTCTACTGAACCTCATATACTGTAATGGAGTGAGTCCATGTTGCCCCACTACAACTAAAATAGTTTTCATTAAATCTAATCTGACCTGTTTTAGTTCCATTTTAGTGGCATTAATCCTCATCAACAACGTTATATATCTGTTCACCTGTTATTTCTATTGTTTAGCTTGTCAACACATCTGAACTGTCTCCTCACCTCATGCTTGTGACGGAGTTGGCCGTTACCTCGTGCTTTGCTTAGTTTGATTTATCACCCTGGTGGAACCATATTAAATTAAGATTTAAAAGCTAGAATGGAAATATTTAGGCTTTTTATTACAGCTCATAAAACTGTTAAATATAATGTTTAGGTAAACTATATATAAACATACATACAAGTATGTGAACACCCCTTCAGATGAATGGATTTGGCTATTTCAGACACACCCAATGCTGACAGGTGTATAGATTCGAGCACACAGCCATTCAATCTCCATAGACAAACATTGACAGTAGAATGGCCTTAATGAAGAGCTCAGTGACTTTCAATGTGGCACCGTCATAGGATGCCACCTTTCCAACAAGTCAGTTCATCAAATTTCTGCCTTGCTAGAGCAGCCCCGATCAACGGTAAGTGCTGTTAGTGGAAACGTCTTGGAGCAACAACTGCTCAGCTGCAAAGTGGTAGGCCACAAAAGCACACCAAACGGAACCGCCAAGAGCTGAAGCACGTAAAAATCAGCTGTCCTCAGTTGCAACACTCACTATCGAGTTCCAAACTGCCTTTGAAAGCAATGTCAGCACAATAACTGTTTGTCGGAAGCTTAATGAAATGGGTTTCCATGGCCGAGCAGCCGCTCACAAGCCTAAGATCACAATGCCCAATGCCAAGCGCCGGCTGGACTGGTGTAAAGCTCGCCGCCATTGGACTCTGAAGCGGTGGAAATACGTTCTTTGGCGTGATGAATAACGCTTCACCATCTGGCAGTCCGACGGACAAATCTGGGTTTGGAGGAAGTTGCCCGAATGTGTAGTGCCAACTGTAAAGTTTGGTGGAGTAGGAATAATGGTCTGGGGCTCTTTTTCATGGTTCAGGCCAGGCCCCTAAGTTCCAGTGAAGAGAAATCTTAACAATACAGCACACAATGATATTCTAGACGATTCTGTGTTCTCTTCACTGTGGCAAAAGTTTGGGGAAGGCCCTTTCCTGTTTCAGCATGACAATGCCCCAGTGCACAAAGCGAGGCCCATACAGAAATGGTTTGTCGAGATCGGTGTGGAAGAACTTGACTGGTCTGCACAGAGCCCTGACCTCAACTCCATCGAACACCTTTGGGATGAATTGGAACGCCGACTGCGAACCAGGCCTAATTGCCCAACATCAGTGCCCGACCTCACTAATGCTATTGTGGCTGAATGGAAGCAAGTCTCCACAGTAATGTTACAACATCTAGTGGAAAACCTTCCCAGAAGAGTGGAGGCTTTTATAGTAGCGAAGGGAGGACCAACTCCATATTAATGCCTATGAGTTTGGAATGAGATGTTCGTTGAGCAAGTGTCCACATACTTTTGGTCATGTAGTTTTTCTACAGTATGATAGTCCTTCCACAAAATGAGTCCCTATAGCATCCCTTTGACATTTTAAGTAGAAATTGTGCACCAATATTGAATTTGCATGCATTTTGGAATGTCCCTCTGTGACTTCTAGGAAGATTTGAACCCCCTAAACACCAATCATTTTATCACTGCTAGTTATTTTCTTTGACAAATACATTTTGGAAGATTATTATTTATTTCATGTGATTAGTGATTCATTTTAAGGTAAACGTGATCTGAACTCTTGTTTTAATATGATGAATCTATTCCTTTTTAAATATTTTTTTCAAAGCAAACATTGAACATCTAATAGTAAAATCTTGGTGTAAAAGCAGGTGAGCTGGTTCTACTCGTTATGTAAAAGCAGGCGAGCTGGTTCTACTCGTTATGTAAAAGCAGG
>QNTS01003005.1:72231-85589 GCA_003317085.1 Hucho hucho | reverse complement strand
ATTGTTTGAAGAAATGACCAAGACAAAGTTTCTCTCAGTACTGAATTTCCACGACAAGGGACAGCAGTGTCAGCAATCCCAACTAGGCTGTATAGCTATAGCATAGATGGCCCTTTGCTCTATATAAACAAAAAAGCTGTATGGGCCCAGTAATAAGATATTACCAGTGGTAGGGCAGTTGGTGAGGAAACTGGAGAGTAAAGACAAAAGAGCCATCCAGCCTGTCTTTGTCATTGACTCTCTGGCCAGACCATTGCTGGGGCTGCCAGCAATTGAAGCATTGAAAGTCATTGAGAGAGTGAGCAAACTGGAGGACCTTGGGGAGGTTTTCAAAAAGTGTTTTCTGGCCTAGGAAGGATAGAAGGTGACTACAAAATCCACCTGAAAGAGGATGCCTTCTCCAATGCCCTTACCACCCCCCGCCGTGTGACTATCCCTTTAGTGGCCAGAGTAAAGGAAGAGTTGGGGAGGATGGAAGAAATTGGGGCTGCGTCTAAAATAACTTCCCACTGAAGGGTGTGCAGGGATGGTGGTGGTTCCAAAAGCCAATGGGGACATAAGGATCTGTGTGGAATCTGTGTGGAATGAGGCACTCCGCAGAGAGAGACACATCTTACCATCAGTGGAGCAGTCACTGGCTCAGTTGGATGGCTCACAAGTCTTCACAAAGCTGGATGCCCGCTGAGGCTTCTGGCAGATACCCCTGTCACCAGAGAGTAGGTCACTCACAATGTTTAGAACACATTTTGGCCGGTACTGTTTTAATGTTTCGCCATTTGGAATCGCGTCCGCTCCTGAGCATTTCCAAGGACGCATGTCCCAGCTGTTGGATGGGCTGAGTGGTGTCATAGTCCACGCGGACGATGTGCTTGTGTGCGGAAGGGACAGAGCAGAACATGATGTAGGGCTCACAGCAGTTCTGACCAGACTCTAGGAGACTGGCCTGACACTCAATGAAAAATAGACCTTAGCACAGTCAGAGGTCTTGTTCTTGGAACACAAAATCAGTGCAGCAGGAGTAGAGCCGGACCCGGAGAAGATCAGCTCCGTCACAGACATGCCCATCCCCCTGAAAGTGGCTGAAGTCAGGACCTTCTTATGCATGGCCTCATATGTAGGTAAGTTCCTCCCACAGTTTTCAGATACAACCAAACCCCTGAGAGACTTACTAGCCAAAGAGAATGACTGGTCATAGGGTAACACGCAACAGGCGGCGCTTGACAAAATCAAAGGAGACCTGGACTCACAGAGTGTGCTGGCCCAGTACCGTCCCCACGCTAAGACAAGGGTATCAGCAGATGAGTCGTCCTTTGGGCTAGGGGCGGTCCTCACAAAAATGCAGGACATCAAGGAGTGGCGTCCAATAGCATACAAAGCTTATCTGACACGGAGCAAAGGTATGCACAAGTGGAGAAGGAGGCGTTGGCGATCACATGGGTATATGAAAGGCTCAGCCAATACCTTATTGGCCTGCAATTTACAGCAGAGACTGACCACAAACCACTGTTGGCTCTGTTGGGACAAAAGCACTGGACGACTTGCCTCCCAGAGTTCTGCACTTCCGACTCAGATTACTGAGGTTCACCTACAAGATGGTGTATGTGCCAGGGAAGGCATTGATCACAGCAGACGCACTCTCCAGGGCCCCAATCAAACGTCCATTAACAGAGGAGGAGCAATGTCTAGAGGGTGAGGTACAGGTGTCCATCAATGCAGTAAGAGAAAGCCTACCTGCATCACAGAGCAAACTGCTGCAGATTGCAGGAGCAACAGAGAGACCCCATCTGCCCACCGATAGTACAGCAGTGCAAAAAGGGATGGTCCAGGCAGGAGGAACTGCCTCAGCTGCTGAATCCCTATTGGCTTCACCAAAGTGACTTTCACTGTAATGGAGACCTTCTCATGAAAGGACAACGGATAGTTATCCCAGAGACTCTACAACCAGAAATGCTAGACAGAGTGCATGAGGGACACATGGGAATAACCAAATGCAGACTGGGCTGTACAGTCGGTGTGGTGGCTTGGTCTGAGTACTCAGATTGCCAAGCTGGTGGCCCAGTGGGAGGTGTGGTGGCTTGGTCTGAGTACTCAGATTGCCAAGCTGGTTGCCCAGTGGGAGGTGTGGTGGCTTGGTCTGAGTACTCAGATTGCCAAACTAGGGGCCCAGTGGGAGGTGGTGGCTTGGTCTGAGTACTCAGATTGCCAAACTGGGGGCCCAGAGTGAGGTGTGGTGGCTTGGTGTGAGTACTCAGATTCCCAAACTGGTGGCCCAGTGGGAGGTGTGGTGGCTTGGTCTGAGTACTCAGATTGCCAAACTGGGGGCCCAGTGGGAGGTGTGGTGGCTTGGTCTAAGTACTCAGATTGCCAAGCTGGTGCCCCAGTGTGAGGTGTGTACAAAATGTCAACCTTGTCATCCTGAACCAATGATGGCAACGGAGCTGCCAAAACGTTCATGGCAAAAGGTAGGGGCACATAAACTCAGCAGAAAAAGAAACGTCCCTTTTTCAGGACCCTGTCTTTCAAAGATAATTTGTAAAAATCCAAATAACTTCACAGATCTTCATTGTATAGGGTTTACACACTGTTTCCCATGCTTGTTCAATGAACCATAAACAATTAACTTCTTAGGGATGAGCACACGAGGTGACCGTTTTGGAGAGCCTGGCGTGCCCAAAGTAAAATGCCTCCCATTCAGGCCCAGAAAATAGGATATGCACATATTTGGTACCATTGGATAGGAAACACTCTGAATTTTCCAAAACTGTTAACCATTTGTCTGTGAGTAAAACAGAACGGATATGGCAGGCAAAACCCCGAGGAATTTCTGTCCTGGAAAAAGTGGTTTTCACAGAGTGCCTCATTTGGAACCCCTCCCTCATGAAAATGCCCATAAAAGGGCATATGAATGCAGTACCGATCACTTCCTCTGGATGTCAACAGTCTCGAGAAAGTGTTTTGATGCTGTATAGATGCTTTAGAGNGCTGTAGTTTCTGATTATAACGCGCGAACCAAATGGAGATTTATGGATAAAATACATGACTTTTTCTAACAAAAGAACCATGGATTGTCTTCGTTGGACACTTAGGAAGACCTCAGCAGAAGTTCTTCAACAGGTAATTGATTTGTTTTCGCTGTGAAATGTGTTATGTGTGTGCCGTGATGGCTAATCGATTCATGGCTATGGGAAAAATATGTGAGGTGCTACCCTCAAACAATCAAATGTTGTGCTTTCGCCGTAAAGCCTTTTTGAAATCTGACAACGCTGTGATATTGCCAAGAAACAGAGCTTTTGATGAGTATGGAACACTTGTATATTGGTGGATGTTTAATAATTCAACTTTTGGATTTTGAATTTGGCGCCTCACATTTCACCGGGTAGTGTCGGGAGTGGGGCGCTAGCGCCCCAGCAATCCCCAAGAGGCTACTGAACATGCACCTGTGGAACGGTCGTTAAGACACTAACAGCTTACAGACGGCAATTAAGGTCACAGTTATGAAAACTTAGAACACTAAAGAGGCCTTTCTACTGACTCTGAAAAATACCAAAAGAAAGATGCCCAGGGTCCCTGTTCATCTGCGTGAACGTGCCTTAGGCATGCTGCAAGGAGGCATGAGGACTGCAGATGTGGCAAGGGCAATAAATTGTAATGTCCGTACTGTGAGACGCCTAAGACAGCGCTACAGGGAGACAGGACGGGCATCTGATCGTCTTCACAGTGACAGACCACGTGTAACACCTGCACAGGATCGGTACATCCGAAAATCACACCTGCGGGACAGGTACAGGATGGCAACAACAACTGCCCGAGTTACACCAGGAATGCACAATCCCTCCATCAGTGCTCAGACTGTCCACAAAAGGCTGAGAGAGGCTGGACTGAGGGCTTGTAGGCCTGTTGTAAGGCAGGTCCTCACCAGACATCACCGGCAACAACGTTGCCTCATGTGGTACCCTTCCTGCAGGCTTATCCTGACATGACCCTCCAGCATGACAATGCCACCAGCCATACTGCTCGTTCTGTGCGTGATTTGCTGCAAGACAGGAATGTCAGTGTTCTGCCATGGCCAGCGAAGAGCCCGGATCTCAATCCCATTGAGCACGTCTGGGACATGTTGGATCGGAGGGTGAGGGCTAGGGCCATTCCCCCCAGAAATGTCCGGGAACTTGCAGGTGCCTTGGTGGAAGAGTGGGGTAACATCTCACAGCAATAACTGGCAAATCTGGTGCAGTCCATGAGAAGGAGATGCACTGCAGTACTTAATGCAGCTGGTGGCCACACCAGATACTGACTGTTACTTTTGATGTTGACCCCCCCTTTGTTCAGGGACACATTATTTCATTTCTGTTAGTCACATGTCTGTGGAACTTGTTCAGTTTATGTCTCAGTTGTTGAATCTTGTTATGTTCATACAAATACTTACACATGTTAAGTTTGCTGAAAATAAATGCAGTGGACAGTGAGAGGATGTTTCTTTTTTTGCTGAGTTTATAAGCATGATTTACATGATTCATTATTCATTATTGACGTTGGTTCCTGCATGTGACTGACCGATACCTTACGAGGCTTCTTCTCTCTAAGCTGAGACCTTGAAACTGAGATACTCCTCTTGGTTCCCAGAGCAATGTCCTGGACGTACTGCCAAATTGCTTATACGGTGATAGAGAGGATTCCTCCCATGTACAATCATTCAGTCCCTCGCATGAACCCAAAAGAGTTGGTTATTAGAAAAGCAGCAGTTATGCTAAACATACGATCTGTGTACGATCGGATACACACAAACATTTTCCCTCACACACAAAAAGCTTATTTCTCTCAAATGCTGTGCACAAATTAAGTTTCACATCCCTGTTTGTGAGCATTTCTCCTTTGCCAAGATAATCCTTCCACCTGACAGGTGTGGCATATCAATAAGCTGATTAAACAGCATGATCATTACACAGGTGCATCTTGTGTTGGGGACAATAAAAGGCCACTCTAAAATGTGCAGTTTTGTCACACAACACAATGCCACAGATGTCTCAAGTTTGAGGGAGTTTGCAACTGGTATGGTGACTGCAGGAATGTCCAGCAGAGCTGTTGCTAGAGAATTTAATGTTCATTTCTCTACCATAAGCCGCCTCCATCTTTTTAGAGAATTTGGCAGTACTTCCAATCGGCCACACAACCGTTGTGTGCTTGCTGATGTCAACGTTGTGAACAGAGTGTGCATTACCGTGTCAACAATGTGTATTACTGTGTTTATAATGTGTATTACCATGTTTATAATTTGTATTACCATGTTTATGATGTGTATTAACTTATTTGTGATGTGTGTTACCATGTTTATAATGTGTATTAACGTGTTTATGATGTGTGTTACCATGTTTATAATGTGCACTACCGTGTTTATAATGTGTATTACTGAGTTGATAATGTGTATTACCATGTTTATGATGTGTATTACCATATTTATAATGTGTATTACTATGTTTATAATGTATATTGACGTGTTTGTGTATTACCATATTTATAATTTGTATTACCGTATTTATAATGTATATTACCGTGTTTATGTGTATACCATGTTTATAATGTGTATTACCGTGTCTCTAATGTATATTACCGTGTATTAACATACTTATGATGTGCATTACGTTACCATGTTTATAATGTGCATTACCATGTTAATAATGTGTATTACTGTGTTTATAATGTGTATTACCATGTTTATAATGTGTATTATCATGTTTATGTGTATTACCATGTTTATAATGTGTATTACCATGTTTATAATGTGTATTACCATGTTTCTGATGTGTATTAACATGTTTGTGATGTGTTTTAAAGTGTTTGTGATGTGTGTTGCCATGTTTATAATGTGTATTAATGTGATAATGATGTGTGTAACCGTGTTAATGTGTATTACTGTGTTTATAATGTGTATTACTGAGTTGATCATGTGTATTACCATGTTTATAATGTGTATTACCGTGTTTATAATGTACATTACTGTGATTATAATGTAAATGACAGTTTTTGTGTTTACCGTGTTTATAATTTGTATTACCGTGTTTATAATGTATATTACCGTGTTTCTAATGTGTTTACTGTGTTTTTAATGTATATTGCAGTGTTTATAATGTGTATTTCTGTGTTTATATTGTGTATTATTGTGTTTATAATGTGTTAAACCGTGTTTATAATGTGTAAAACCATGTTTATAATGTGTATTACCATAATTTCGCTTAGAAATTATATGAAATTGTATTACCATAAGAACTCTAATCATTACAGAAGTTTATATCTGCTGAAAAAGTTTCTTTGCAAATGCAAACTGGCTAATGAAAGAACAATGTCACATTTGTCATTTATTTTCTCATTTATATGCACAAAATATCAGTAAAACCCAGAACTAAAATCTTCAGTAATTTGGTCAGATGCTCTATCACCATTTATGTTTACGTAGTGTGTCCACAACAGATTAATATTTGCATAATCTGGGACAAAATTCAAATGCAAAAATCTGGTTTGTTGTTTTCTGAAAATTTAGTTCTGAGAATATCCAATTCCACTGAGTGTAAAGAGTGTAAAGAGTTAAAACTATCAATGTAATGTTATGGATGGTCAGTCCTTACATCTATAGCTCAGTCTGAGAATTTGATAGTGGTTACATTTCTCCAGCCTCATCCCTCAGATGTTTACCAAAAAAAGTTACCGGTTTGTTGGGGTGTCTGCTTTGTTGTTTTTGGAATCCCAGATTGATTCTTTAATTAAAGTACAATGTAATATATGGTACTGTCATGACGTTGGCCTGTTGGTGAGGTTTATGACCCCCATAAATATCTTTCCCCTTTCCTCTCTCTACTCTACAGATTTGACTATTGAAAATCACTTTGTTAACATAGAGAGAGTATGGTAACATCAAAAGGGTGGGGAAAGGAACCATATTTCGGTAATCCAGCCAGCTGAAAATATGTGTTTCCGTCCGCTAGGGTCGTTTTCAGTCCAGCCTCTCTTTTAATTAGTAATCAATGTATGATCCATCTTGTGTACAGTCGTGGCCAAAAGTTTTGAGAATGACACAAATATTAATTTTACCTGCAATGAAACACATGCCGTCATCATTGCTTTGCACAAAAAGGGCTTCACAGGAAAGGATATTGCTGCCAGTAAGATTGCACCTAAATCAACCATTTATCGGATCACCAAGAACTTCAAGGAGAGCGGTTCAATTGTTGTGAAGAAGGCTTCAGGGCGCCCAAGAATGTCCAGCAAGCGCCAGGACCGTCTCCTAAAGTTGCTGCGGGATCGGGGCACCACCAGTGCAGAGCTTGCTCAGGAATGGCAGCAGGCAGGTGTGAGTGCATCTGCACGCACAGTGAGGCGAAGACTTTTGGAGGATGGCCTGGTGTCAAGAAGGGCAGCAAAGAAGCCACTTCTCTCCAGGAAAACATCAGGGACAGACTGATATTCTGCAAAAGGTACAGGGATTGGACTGCTGAGGACTGGGGTAAAGTCATTTTCTCTGATGAATCCCCTTTCCGATTGTTTGGGGCATCCGGAAAAAAGCTTGTCCGGAGAAGACAAGGTGAGCGCTACCATCAGTCCTGTGTCATGCCAACAGTAAAGCATCCTGAGACCATTTATGTGTGGGGCTCCTTCTCAGCCAAGGGAGTGGGCTCACTCACAATTTTGCCTAAGAACATAGCCATGAATAAAGAATGGTACCAACACATCCTCCGAGGGCAACTTCTCCCAACCATCCAGGAACAGTTTGGTGACGAACAATGCTTTTCCAGCAGGATGGAGCACCTTGCCATAATGCAAAAGTGATAACTAAGTGGCTCGGGGAACAAAACATCAATATTTTGGGTCCATGGCCAGGAAACTCCCCAGACCTTAATCCCATTGAGAACTTGTGGTCAATCCTCAAGAGGCGGGTGGACAAACAAAAACCCACAAATTCTGACAAACTCCAAGCATTGATGATCCAAGAATGGGCTGCCATCAGTCAGGATGTGGCCCAGAAGTTAATTGACAGCATGCCAGGGTGGATTGCAGAGGTCTTGAAAAAGAAGGGTCAACACTGCAAATATTGACTCTTTGTATCAACTTCATGTAATTGTCAATAAAAGCCTTTGAGACTTATGAAATGCTTGTAATTATACTTCAGTATTCCATAGTAACATCTGACAAAAATATCTAAAGACAATATCTGAAGCAGCAAACTTTTAATATTAATATTTGTGTCAAAACATTTGGCCACGACTGTATATGTAATTCTGTGTGATTATTTAGGTATTTAGTTAATAAATAATTAAACAAAATTTTGTATTGCTGATTCAACTTGTTAGCCAGGGTTCGTGAAGATTCTACGATGTTCAGATGAGACTGAATAAGGTGACGATTAATAATTGACTGCTGTTGATGTAAAAGATTACCAGGTCTTTAAGAGTTTATTCGGAAGATAACAGCTCTATAAACATTCTTTCGTGGTGCCCCAACTTTCTAGTTAATTACATTTACATGATTAGTTTGATCAGGTAATATTAATTACAGAGAAATTATTTTATAGAATAGCATGTCATATCATTTAATCCGGCATAGCCAAAGACACGACATTATGAAAAAGCTGTTTGCTGAGTAATAAGTTCACAGTCACAAAGGAAGTGTATGTAGGTCTACATGTTTTTAATCAATGCTCAACATTTCACCATGAAAATCATATTTTATGCAACACAGGAAAATGATAAGACGTTGGTCTTGTTTATTCAGCAACTTCTTTTCCCTGTAAGAAGAAAGAAAGAATATAATGGATCAGTAATAATAATGAACATGATAAATATATGGATAGACTTGGATAGAATATAATGGATCAGTATTAATAATGAACATGATAAATATATGGATAGACTTGGATAGAATATAATGGATCAGTAATAATAATGAACATGATAAATATATGGATAGACTTGGATAGAATATAATGAATCAGTAATAATAATGAACATGATAAATATATGGATAGACTTGGATAGAATATAATGGATCAGTAATAATAATGAACATGATAAATATATGGATAGACTTGGATAGAATATAATGGATCAGTAATAATAATGAACATGATAAATATATGGATAGACTTGGATAGAATATAATGGATCAGTAATAATAATGAACATGCTTGGATTTTTGATTTTGAAGTACTAACTGAATAACTCCTATTAGATTGTTTAGCCCTTCCTGAATGTCCTTATTAGAGATATTCAATACAGTTGAGTGAGTGTAAAAGGTCTGTATTGACCTCTGAGAAGACTGAATCATAGGTGGTGTTGATGTGGTCATATCTGAACACGAGTCAGGTATAGGTTTAGCAGCAGTTCTGTACCTTTCCAGAGTCACGGGTCTTGGCTCTGAGCTTGTTGACCTGAGTCTCAGCGATGTCAGCACGCTCCTCAGCCTCCTCCAGCTCATGCTGAACCTTCCTGAACTTAGACATGTGCTGGTTTGCTGCTTCCTCCTGCGCGAGGAAAAGAGAGGGAGAGCAGAACATCAGCATTTAAAATTTGAAGCTTCATGTAGCAAATTAATATTCTGTTTTAAAGGTATTTTAAAAAAGAAATACAAAAAAGACAGATTTAGGAAAACAATGTATACAGGGAGATAGATGATACAGCAGAGAAAGTGAGTGGAAAACGGGGGAACAAACCGCTGCCTCCAGCACGATCACTAGACCAGCAAATTAATATTCAACCCCCTCTTCTTTAAGTTGGTAACACATAGGAGGCACTCAGAAATGTGCATAATTTCATCAGCAAAGAGAGAGAGAGGGCAAACGGGATAGTAAAGGTGGAGATAGTAAAGGTGGGGTGAACGTTCCATCAACAATTGTCATTGTTGACTGATGTGCTGTAGCAACACTTAATTCAACTAAACCGTATGGACATTAAGTTTTGTCAGTGACTCACCGCTTCCTCAGAATGCCTCTTGTAGGACTTCACTTTCATCTGCAGCTTATCTACCAGGTCCTGAAGTCTGGCAACATTCTTCTTATCCTCCTCAGTCTGTGGGAGAAGATCAAAGAATCAATGTCCCATGGTTATATACACAAACATCTCTGTGTTAGTGTCAAGTGTGTGAAGAATGCACTTTCTCTTACCTGGTAAGTGAGCTCCTTGACTCTGCGCTCATACTTGCGGACTCCCTTGACCGCGTCTACACCTCTTCTCTGCTCGGCCTCCACCTCAGTCTCGAGCTCACGTACCTTTGTGGAACAAATACATTTAGGCATTTGTTTGAGGTGGTGAAAACAAATCTTTGTAAAACAGGTAGTCTCTTACCCAGTCAAGGAGGCACAATTGTTGTCTTTCATTATGTACTTTTCCAAGTGGTTCCCAAAGTGGAATTTACATTTAAATTTGTTCATGAATATTGCTAGCAACAACAGATTAAACTACCAAGGATCTGTGGAACAAGATTGGCCTTCTCCTGATCTAGGTGGGTTAATGAGAGAAGAAGTCATTACATAATGCTCCTGTGTATTTTTATATGATCAAATACTTTTCCAGCAAACTGTCTTTTAATCCACCCTGCTGGTAACTCACCCTGGACTCCAGTTTCTGGAGCTGCTTCTTGCCTCCCTTCATGGCCAGATTCTCAGCCTCATCCAGGCGGTGCTGCAGGTCCTTGACTGTGACCTCCAGGTTCTTCTTCATCCTCTCCAGGTGAGAGCTGGTGTCCTGCTCCTTCTTCAGCTCCTCAGCCATCATGGCCGCCTGGAATGGTAGTTTGTTTAATTTATGCACCAATTGGCACCAATCATAACGTCCCTCTGAGATCTTTGTTGTTCTTAGCCAGCCCAGCTACCACTGGAACTTGGGGACAAATCAAGTTGATGTAATTCAAGAACTCACGTCAGTGATAGCCTTCTTGGCCTTCTCTTCTGCATTCCTGGCCTCNTGGTTCCCAAAGTGGAATTTACATTTAAATTTGTTCATGAATATTGCTAGCAACAACAGATTAAACTACCAAGGATCTGTGGAACAAGATTGGCCTTCTCCTGATCTAGGTGGGTTAATGAGAGAAGAAGTCATTACATAATGCTCCTGTGTATTTTACATGATCAAATACTTTTCCAGCAAACTGTCTTTTAATCCACCCTGCTGGTAACTCACCCTGGACTCCAGTTTCTGGAGCTGCTTCTTGCCTCCCTTCATGGCCAGATTCTCAGCCTCATCCAGGCGGTGCTGCAGGTCCTTGACTGTGACCTCCAGGTTCTTCTTCATCCTCTCCAGGTGAGAGCTGGTGTCCTGCTCCTTCTTCAGCTCCTCAGCCATCATGGCCGCCTGGAATGGTAGTTTGTTTAATTTATGCACCAATTGGCACCAATCATAACGTCCCTCTGAGATCTTTGTTGTTCTTAGCCAGCCCAGCTACCACTGGAACTTGGGGACAAATCAAGTTGATGTAATTCAAGAACTCACGTCAGTGATAGCCTTCTTGGCCTTCTCTTCTGCATTCCTGGCCTCCTGGACGATGTCGTCCACCTCTCCCTGCACCTGCACCAGATCAGTCTCCAGCTTCTTCTTGGTGTTCAGAAGGCTGGTGTTCTGAAGGGGGAAACAAGACGATTTGTTTAGCTCTCAAGAGAACTTACAAGGCTGAAATGATTAAACTCATAGCAAGCATTGTCTAATTCAAGGTGTGTTTAAATGGTATGATTGGTTGAGTTTCATTAGAAATGGCTTTTGACCCATACCTGGGAGTGCAGCAGTCCAACACGCTCACTGGCGTCTACCAGCTCAGTCTCAGCCACTTTGCGGCCTCTCTCTGTCTGCTCCAGAGCAACTCTCAGCTCCTCGATTTCAGCCACCATCAGACCGTTTCTGCGCTCCACCATGGCTGCCTGCTCCTTCATGTCTTCTGCTACACGGACGGCATCATCAAGGTGCAATTGGGCATCCTGGGGTTCACAATGACATAGGTTCATTAGGACTTGTGGAAGTAGGGGTGATAGGATTGATCAGTGATAGAAATGTTCATTGGGAAGAATTTACCCAATATCCCTACCTTTCTACAGTACATAGTCCATTTAATTCCTCTGTTCTATTCTTTTCTACAGATTTACAAACAAATACCTCTCCATGTTCAGATTTTTGAGCTTGATGTCCCTTTACCTTGAGCTGTCCCTGGACGTTCCTCAGCTGTTTCTGGGCCTCGGCGGCCTGCCTGTTGGAGTGGCTCAGCTGGATCTCCATCTCGTTCAGGTCTCCCTCCATCTTCTTCTTCACCCTCAGTGCATCATTTCTGCTCCTGACCTCCGAGTCCAGGGTGCTCTGCATGGAGTCAACCACCCTCTGGCTGTTTCTCTTGATCTGCTCCATCTCCTCGTCCTTCTCAGCGATCTTCCTGTCCACCTCACCCTTGATCTGGTTCAGCTCCAGCTGCACACGCAGAATCTTGGATTCCTCGTGCTCCAGTGTTCCCTGGACAAACAGAAGCAGTCAGGCCAATTGTGTTCAATACATTTGGATGTAGGAATTAAATATATTTGACTACAATAAACTCCAATACAGGGATCATTGGACTGTAGCTGGCGTTGGATAGTGTAACATTGCTTTCCCCATCAAACAGCTATAGTTTGTACCTCAGCCTCCTCCAGAGCGGTCTGGATCTCAGACTTCTCTGTCTCCAAGGTCTTCTTGGCCTTCTCCAGCTCATGGATGCTCTTGCCAGTCTCTCCGATCTGCTCAGTCAGGTCAGAGATCTCATCTGCACACACACGCACAAGATTTTCAGTGCATATGCCACTGTGCTGAATTGACATTGAATCATATTAACAGTTCATTAATTAACACTACCTCACAGGATCTTGCAAATCTAATCGCCTACCACTTATTTGGAATGTTCAAAGGAATACCGTCTACAAGTAAAACAATATCTAAAAATTATACCATACATGACATTTCTGAAATGTAATATTAATGTTGATGATTACAGTTCCCTCCATTTTCAAAACACTAGTCAAACATGAGCCAAATAGAACTGCTGTCAAATGCTCACGTTGCAGGTTCTTGTTCTCTCTCTTCAGAGTCTCCAGATGATCCAGAGCCTCCTCGTAGGAGTTTTTCATCTTGAAGAGTTCAGTGCTCATAGAGCGAGCCTCCTTCTGAGCTCCTTCAAGCTCAGCCTGGCCCTCCTCATACTTCTGCTTCCACTCTGCCAGAACCTAGGAGAATCCATGGGATGTTCATGAGAAGTCATAGATGAAGAGTTTTTAAATTAGAAATATGCAACAATTATATAATTGATAAAAATATAGGTTTATTCATTTTCACCTTGTCAAAGTTCCTCTGCTTCTTGTCGAGGTTGGC
>QNTS01003005.1:48971-62809 GCA_003317085.1 Hucho hucho | reverse complement strand
CTCTGGATAATGGAGTCTCCTAAATGACTAAAATCTGAAAATCATGAAAATTCTCAGCTGCTACCAACTTTTAATTGCACAGTACATTCAGTATGTATGGTGGTCCTACCCGTTCTATATCTAGAGTTTGGTTAACCCTTTGTTTGACTCACATCTGTGGCATCCAGCTCTTCATTGTCATTGATGCTGGCCACAGCAATCTGACCCTGGCTGCACATGGGGAAGTCGTAGGGGTTGGTGGTGATGAGCGTCATTTCTGTGGACAACGGAGAACAGCTTGTCAGTTAAATCTCTTAGAATTCTGATGTCCTACCTTTACAGTATCTCTCCCTCCTTTACTCAATAGATGGACTCAATGATACATGCAGTATATAATGAATAGCATCAAAAGAGGAGACTGAGACTTGTGGACTAGTGCATCACAGTGCATTACTTGATAGATATTTCTCAAAGACCTGACCCATGTCTAGATGCCTTGTTACCTTGGATGTACTCATTGTAATAGTATTCAAATTTGAGGATTAGGAATATGTTTTATATAATCCATAGATGGGGGTGGGAAAGATTTCCTATGATCTTCTACTTTGTCGTACCAACTATCTCAGGTTTGTGGCCTGTCATCATCTGGAAGAAGATGTGGTAGCCTCTCTCATCGGGCAGCTGGAAGGACACTCTGGACTTCTCCAGCAGGTCTGAGAGAGAAGGAGAGAGAGAGTGAATGACACAGAGAAAGAGGAGAGCAAGAATGAGAGAGAGAGCAAGAGAGAGAACATTTTTTGATCTCCAAAAAAGAATCTGTGTGAATTTAGGAAAACATTGAGAAACAATCAAAACCAACTCACATGTCTCAATGTCAGCTTTAGCCAGTTTGCCAGCTTGGAAGTGAATCCTGATGAATTTACCCTGTAGTAGAGCATGGGGGTTAGAAATAGGCCAACAAATAAATCTAACATTTTACTTTGATAGACCCCTTTAAATGTTACAGTTTGTTGGACATCTATTGATATAACAATATGGAACTACTGAAATACATTTTTACAATACAAGGTATCTTCCACAGTTTGCCTTTCATACTTACAAAGCGAGACGAGTTGTCGTTCCTCACTGTCTTGGCATTACCGTAAGACTCCAGCAGAGGGTTAGCTGCAATGATCTGATCCTCAAGAGACCCCTGATTGAGACAAACACAAGTTGCTCAGAAACTGGAAAAGTGTTAAAGTTTGTTTTCGCTCGATTGCTTGAACACTTTTCTTGAAACATGATTCACCACTGGAATTTCTTTTTCCACAGAAAACCAAACTGAAATGTGATTAAAAGGCAAACATAAGAACGACCTACCTGCATTTTGCTGGGGTCTATTTCCTTCTTGGCACCAGACACTGCAATGGTGGCAAAGTACTGGATGACACGCTTGGTGTTGACAGTCTTTCCTGCACCGGATTCTCCACTGGTTTATATGACAGAGAAAGAGGGGTTTTAGTCACATGTTTGAGATTAAAATTTGCTTTCACCAAGAAATAGCATCGACATTTCACCGTAATTAACAATACTCCTTCTCATCGACTCGTTATTACACATAGCCTAATGCCCTAATCCATTCATAATGTCATGTATTTCATCACACCAAGTGATCCAACTTATTACAATAGAAACACTTTCTCAAGTGGCATTTTAGTAAACAACTTACGTAATCAGAATGGACTGGTTCTCCTTATCTGGAACCAAAACACATATTGCTTATCATACTCAAACAACATTATGGGGACATTATTTAATTCATAGCATCATCACACATTTAATTTAGGAAAATGTTCCATTCAAGGGAATCAGATATTCCCAGCAAACTGTTAGAAAACAGTAGATACCTTTCTGAAGCATATTTTAACTTCCGTTGATGCATCTATCTATCTATCTATCTATCTATCTATCTATCTATCTATCTATCTATCTATCTATCTATCTATCTATCTATCTATCTATCTATCTATCTATCTATCTATCTATCTATCTATCTATCTATCTATCTATCTATCTATCTATCTATCTATCTATCTATCTATCTATCTATCTATCTATCTATCTATCTATCTATCTATCTATCTATCTATCTATCTATCTATCTATCTATCTATCTATCTATCTATCTATCTATCTATCCATAAGCACTTATGGACTTTAAGATCCATGTACACTTATGGACATCCATCACAACCATCCATCCATCCATGAGAGCTCGTACCAATCATCATGAACTGAAAGGCGTTGTCAGAGACGGAGAAGATATGGGGTGGAGCCTCCACTCTCTTCTTCCCTCTGTAGGCATTGACAACCTCTGCGTCGTACACTGGGAGCCACTTGTAGGGGTTCACAGTGGCACAGAAGAGCCCAGAGTAGGTCTGGATGAAAGCATAATTAAATTAGTGGATTAGCAAACTCGGATTGACATTTACCTGGATTTATGTGTATACTATTAGTATACTGATTTGGGTCTATGGTATTGATATGTTTTGGTTTCTACCATTCATTTAAGTGTTGTACTGTATGTATTTATTATGTTCATGTATATCTGTGTATGTGCAGGTTTCTTACATAGATCATCCATGCTGCATAACGCTCTTTGAGGTTATACAACACAGAGGCTTCATTCAGGTAGGTCATCATGGCCATGTCCTCAATCTTGTCGTACTTAGGGGGGTTCATCTCATAGATGTCTGCATCTTTGAACTCTTTTCCTTCCTGAAACAGTCAGACATCTAGATTACACGCAGATCAAAGTAGACATGACTGAATGCTTTTTGTTCATTAAATACAAGTAGAATCGTTTAAAAAATGCATATCCACATTTAATCCAACTAATTTGTTATTACCCACTGACACATAACTGGTGATTCTTGACTAGTCAACATAAGACATTCCATGCCATTTATTAATAGCAGCGATAAAAATGATATCTTCGAAGGTTATATTCTGTTTGCAAAAAAACAAATGCCAATGTGTATATTTAGTTGATTGGAGAATTAGAGTAATTACACAAACTTGAATTTAAATACTTTTCAGATCAGGCTTACTGTACCTCTTTACTGCCGTCAGGTTTCGTGACTGTTACTGTACACTTTCCTTCGGCCCTGGCAGTAATCAGACCCTTAAGGTACAGCTCCACCTTGTCTGTCACGTAGCAGGAGTTCTTTGAATCAAAGGGCATGGCTTGTGCCTCCATCCGCTCCTTCTCAGATTTACGAAGGTATATGGCAGCCTTGCCGTAGATTTGCATCTCAGCGTCCGTACTCATGGTGACGGATAACTAGGAAAGAGATTAAACAAGAAACATGATTGACTCTGTGGTGCTTCCTCCCCAGTCAACAGAGTTAGGTGAGCAGTATCTCTCACAGAATATTCACTTTTTATGTGAAGAGTCAAACCATGTCTCACCTTATTTTCCCCCTCCTACAGATGGATGTGTACTTCCTAGAGGACCCTGTGACACATTAGAGTGTTGTGAAAACACTCATATCTAAAGCCTTATCATTTAGCCACAAAGGGGCATTACAGCCATGTCCAATTTAATTACAAGTGCAACTGGTAACTTTCATTTTCATTCTAGACCACCCTTTCAAGTGCAGGAGCACCACTTTTGACTGTAAATTAAATGTACAGATTTTAAATAAACACATCTAAAGTAAAACACATAATAAAAAAATACATATTTTTAAATAAATGCTACTTGATTGCATATTGTCAAATCTTACTAGAGAAATGCAGAAGTCAATTCAAACAGTGCAGTTAGCTACTGCCTCAGTTGCTGAGTACAAGGATTAGGCAAATGTACAAATCTAAGGAGGTGTAGAGGTCTTACCACAGAGGAAGAAGGTATCTGACTTATGGATGCTGGGGCCTCAGCCTCCTTATATCTGGTTGGAAGTGCTAACCAAGCAAAAGTTAATTATGGACCACTCTGGGAAAGGAAATAAATTGGATGAGAGACCTGTTTATTTCTGTGTCTCACTAGCACCTCCCACTTCCAGGAGCACCACACTCCTATTACATTACTTTTTAATGTTATGTTTGTCTCTGAATTAAATTTCACAGAATTTATGTAAATGAGATATGTTAATAATTATGACATTATCAAAAGTTTGATTCATCCCAATGTTACTTCTACTGAACCTCATATACTGTAATGGAGTGAGTCCATGTTGCCCCACTACAACTAAAATAGTTTTCATTAAATCTAATCTGACCTGTTTTAGTTCCATTTTAGTGGCATTAATCCTCATCAACAACTTGATATATATGTTCACCTGTTATTTCTATTGTTTAGCTTGTAAACACATCTGAACTGTCTCCTCACCTCATGCTTGTGACGGAGTTGGCCGTTACCTCGTTCTTTGCTCAATTTGATTTATCACCCTGGTGGAACCATATTAAATGAATATTTAAAAGCTAGAAAATAAACATTTTAGCTGTCAATTAAAGGTCGTAAAACTGTTAAATCTAATGCAGTTCCACTATCCATACACATACATACAAGTATGTGGACACCCATTCAAATGAATGCATTCGGCTATTTCAGCCACACCCAATGCTGACAGGTGTATAAAATTGAGAACACAGCCATGCAATCTCTTTTGACAGACATTGGCAGTAGAATGGCCTTACTGAACAGCTCTGCTCTGTGACTTTCAACGTGGCACCTTTCCAACTAGTCATGTCATAAAGTTTCTCCCCTGCTAGAGCTGCCCCGGTCAACAAGTGCTGTTATTGTGAATTGGAAACGTCTAGGAGCAACAACGGCTCACCCGCAAAGTGGTAGACCACACAAGCTCACAGAACGAGACTGCTGAGTGCTGAAGCGAGTAAAAATAGTCTGTCCTCGGTTGCAACACTCACTACCGAGTGCCAAACTGTATCTGGAAGCAATCTCAGCACAATAACTGTTTGTCGGGAGATCATGAAATGGGTTTCCATGGCTGAGCAGCCGCACACAAGCCTACGATCACCATGCGCAATGCCAAGTGTCGGCTGGAGTGGTGTAAAGATCGCCACCATTGGACTTTGGAGCAGAGGAAAAGCGTTTTCTGGAGTGATGAATCACTTGTAACCGCCTGACGGATGAATCTCCTGGCGGAGTCCAGGAGAACGCTACCTGCCTGAATGCATAGTGCCAACTGTAAAGTTTGGTGGAGGAGGAATAATGGTCTGGGGCTCTTTTTCATGGTTCGGGCCATGGCAACAGTTTGGGGAATGCCCTTTCCTGTTTCAGTATGACAATGACCCCGTGCACAAAGCGAGTTCCATACAGAAGTGGTTTGTCAAGATGGGTGTGGAAGAACTTGACTGGCCTGCACAGAGCCCTGACCTCAACTCCATCAAACACCTTAGGGATGAATTGGAATGCCGACTGCAAGCCAGGGCTAATCTCCCAACATCAAGTCCCCACAGCAATGTTCCAACATCTAGTGGAAAGCCTTCTCAGAAGAGTGGAGGCTGTTATAGCAGCAAAGGGGAGACCAACTCCATATTAATGCCCATGATTTTGGAATGAGATGTTCGACGAGCAGGTGTCCACATACTTTTGGTCATGTTGTGTATTTATCTACAGTTTGATAGTCGATAGCAGCCCAGTTTGATAGCATCCCTTTGACATTTTAAGTAGAAATTATGCACCAATATTGCTTTTTAAAAGTCTGTTATATTAAATGAAATGCTCTGATTGCTAATATAAATCAAGACTTGCTAAAGTGCCAAAATGCATTTTGGAATGTCCCTCTGTGCTTCCAGTGACTTCTAGGTAGATTTTAACCCCCTTAACCCCAACATGTCTCCAAGCTTTCATCACCATTTTATCACTGCTAGTTATTTTCTTTGACAAATACATTTTGGAATGTCCCTCTGTGACTTCTAGGAAGATTTGAACCCCCTTAACACCAATCATTTGATCACTGCTAGTTATTTTCTTTGACAAATACATTTTGGAAGATTATGATTTATTTCATGTGATTAGTGATTCATTTTAAGGTAAATGTGATCTGAACTATTGTTTTAATATGATGTATCTATTCCTTTTTAAATATTTTTTTCAATGCAAACATTGAACATCTAATAGTACAATCTTGGTGTAAAAGCAGGTGAGCTGGTTCTTCTCTTTTTGGCTATTTTCTGGTGTTTTGTGGTGGAAAACGGAACGGGTCGAGCATAACACGTCAACCCTGTTACCCATAGATAGACAGGCTAGAAAAGTTTTAACAATTACATTTTTTTTGTGAAGCTTGCATTCAATTGCACTTCCCTGTTGCACACAACAAGCCTGTCACGAGATGATTTATGGCTGATTTCAGATGAAAACCTCAACCCTGTTACGGTCCATTCTGTTACCTTATTTGGCACTTAAGAGTCTCTTAGTATAGTATTTTTTTTTGTTTAACCTCTTTAGATGGGAAAATATATGTTTTATTAAGTTGAGCATGTTCTCTTTATGACGGAATGTTAAAATTAGATGAAATAAAACGTTTTCATTCACCAAGTTTCACTACCCAAAAGGGGATCGTTATGTGGAACGATCCATGTTCTATTGATGATGCTGGATGCGCTTTTATTTGTCTCACATTTCAGTTGGCTAAAACGGTCCAGTAGGATTATTATGACTTACATAACACCAGTACAGTATTTCAATAATATTATCCACTCATATTGCTGACAGCGATATAACTGCCTCAAACTTTAATTACACTCTGATATAAACCGCTTAGCAGCTGAGCTGACTTCAACGATGAACTTTATTTATGACCTTTTCTGTTGGCCATGAATTTTCTGAGCGATAACTGAGCGATAACTCAGGGTAAAATATACATACCCTACAAAGGGCTAAATGTATGAAAAGAAATGTGCCACAATATTCTCTATGCTCTGAAATGGCACACTGCTAGAACTCACTGAAACTCTGCTTGGATGTCGAGAGACACAATTTGATTTAGACGTGTGGTATGAAACATATTGTGATGTCATATATTCTGAAATGGGGAAAGAATGATATGAATAGAGAATACATCCCCCAAGTCAGGAAAGTTTACAAGCCAAACAAGCATTATTGGAATGATGAGTTAAGGGATCTATGGTCTGTAATGTGCAGAGCACTTATTTTTACAGTGTAAAGAGGCCATCTTAGAAAGTCTGTGTTTTATAAAAGACTGCCTATTCTAACACAGATATCAGAGAGGACAGTTATTACACCTTGAGTAGATACAGATAAGAAATACTCCACAGTTCTGGAACCTAATATGTTAGGAACAAAACAACAACAAAACTTCCATTGGAAGTCCGGGAAGAGCAGAGGGGAGGTTGAACTCTGATATCACACAGGTACTTCATGAAGAGCAGGGGGGAGGTTGAACTCTGATATCACACAGGTACTTCATGAAGAGCAGGGGGGAGGTTGAACTCTGATATCACACAGGTACGTCATGAAGAGCAGGGGGGTTGAACTCTGATATCACACAGGTACTTCATGAAGAGCAGGGGGGTTGAACTCTGATATCACACAGGTACTTAATGAAGAGCAGGGGGGTTGAACTGATAATACACAGGTACTTCTTGAAGAGCAGAGGGGTTAAACTCTGATATCACACAGGTACTTAATGAAGAGCAGAGGGGTTATACTCTGATATCACACAGGTGCTTTTAGCTTTGATGCCCCATCATCGTGGAACATTTTGCAAAAGGATTTAAAGCTGGATCATTTTATTCTGATTGATGATTTTAAATCCCAGAATTAAGGGCACTTTTTGGGGGGGGAGGTTATAGGATATACAAGAACACTGGAAGATATTGGTTATGCCACGTATTCCAAACTGCATCAGACATGCATGTGTCCTGTTCTGGAAAAGGTTTTTAAAAAAAGGCATAAAAAAATGTCCATAACAGATAAGGGCATTATTTTAAAGTGTTCCCAAGTTAGCGCCTCTATATTGGCAGTAACTGGGGACATGGGCTGGGAACATATAGTAAAGTGCATGTACGTATAGATTGTGTAGGTCTCTATCTCTTACACCTGACATGTCTCTCTATGTCAGATTGGGTATAAACGCCATCCGTTTCATTTATTTGTGTATTCTTTTATGTATTTACAGTGCATTCGGAAAGTATTCAGACCCGTTGACTTTTTCCACATTTTGCTACCTTACAGCCTTATTCTAAAATGTATTACATCATTTTTACCCCCTCATCATTTTTATAAAAAATATAAAACTGAAATATCACATTTACATAAGTATTCAGACATTTTACTCAGTACTTGGTTGAAGCACCTTTGGCAGCGATTACAGCCTTGAGTCTTCTTGGGTATGACACTACGAGTGTGGCACACCTGTATTTGGGGAGTTTCTCCCATTTTCTCTGCAGATCCTCTCAAGCTCTGTCAGGTTGAATGGGGAGCGATGCTGCACAACTATTTTCAGCTCCCCAGAGATGTTCGATCGGGTTCAAGTCCGGGCTCTGGCTGGGCCACTCAAGGACATTCAGAGACTTGTCCCGAAGCCACTCCTGCATTGTTTTGGCTGTGTGCTTAGGGTCGTTGTCCTGTTGGAAGGTGAACCTTCACCCCAGTCTGGAGGTCATCAAGGAGCTCTCTGTACCTTGCTCCGTTGATCTTTTCCTCGATCCTGACTAGTCTCCCAGTCCCTGCCGCTGAAAAACATCCTTACAACATGATGCTGCCACCACCGTGCTTCACTGTAGGGATGGTGCCAGGTTTCCTCCAGACGTGGCATTCAGGGCAAAGAATTCAATATTGGTTTCATCAGACCAGAGAATATTGAGAGAGTCCTTTTGGTGCCTTTTGGCAAACTCCAAGCGGGCTGTCATGTGCCTTTTACTGAGGAGAGGCTTCCGTCTGTCAACTCAACCATAAAGGCCTGATTGGTGGAGTGCTGCAGAGATTGTTGCATTTCTGGAAGGTTCTCCAATGTACACAGAGGAACTCTGGAGCTCTGTCAGTGACCATCGGGTTCTTGGTCACCTCCCTGACCAAGGACCTTCTCCCCCGATTTCTCAGTTTGGTCCGGCGACCAGCTCAAGGAAGAGTGTTGGTGGTTCCAAATTTCTTCCATTTAAGAATGATTGAGGCCACTGTGTTCTTGGGTACCTTTTTGCTACCCTTCCCCAGATCTGTGTCTCGATACAATCCTGTCAGACAATTACTACAGACAATTCCTTTGACAATTCCTTTGACATGCACAGTCAACTGTGGGACCTTATGTAGACAGGTGTGTGTCTTTCCAAATCATGTCCAATCAATTGAATTTACCACAGGTGGACTCCAATCAAGTTGTAGAAACAGCTCAAGGATGATCAATGGAAACAGGATTCACCTGAGCTCAATTTTGAGTCTGTCACGACTTCCGCCGAAGTCGGTCCCTCTCCTTGTTCGAGCGGCGTTCGGCAGTCGACGTCACCGGTCTTCTAGCCATCGCCGATCTACTTTTCATGTTCCATTTGTTTTTGTCTTGTTTTACACACCTGGTTTCAATTCCCCAATTATATGTTCATTATTTACCCCTCTGTTTTCCTCATGTTTGTTGTGCGTGATTGTTTTGTGTTTTGGTCCGTATTTGTGGGCTTGGTTATTCTTATTGTAATGAGTACGTGTTTTTGAGTAAAATTACTTTTGGTACTCATCTCCGCTGTCCTGCTCCTGACTCCTCTGCACCAGCTACACCCAGACTATTCACAGAGTCTCATAGCAAATGGTCTGAGTATTTCTGTTTTTTTTATTTTTAATAAATGTGAAACAAATTCAAAAAATCTGTTTTGGCTTTGTCGTTAAGGCGTATTGTGTGTAGATTGATGAAGCAAAAAAGTAATTTATTCCAATTCAGAATAAGGCTGTAACGTAACAAAACGTGGAAAAAGTCAAGGGGTCTGAATACTTTCCGAATGCACTGTATTTATTTGTTACCTCTCTAAGGTTATTGTTATTGCTTGGATAACCTTAAAGAAGCCTCATAGGGGGGAGCTGATGGACGCACTAGTTGAGCAGGGGGCTGACCATCTGGAAGGACCTCATCAAGGCCTTTTCATTTCTTGGACTGTGCTCTCATCTTCACTGCATCCAAGGTTTATTGTTTAGTATATCTGCCAACACAGCCTAATTCTGGCACCGATACCACTGTTATTAGACAATATATTTACTTGTCGTGTTTGTGGGTGGAGAGAACATTAGCACCATGCAGACTAAATGTTTATGACATTAAGTTATTTTAATGTGCAAAGATCTTGCATGATCTATGACCTGTGTTTTTGTATTTGAGGAAGATGTTTCTCTAAGCTCCAAACTTGCTCTTGGCAGAAGTTACCCTCTGAGATATGTACAGCTGTCATACCCAACTAGATAACTGTGCATTTGGCCACAAAGACCTCATCTGACTTTACAGCCAATGTCTTCTCACAATGCAGTGAGCACTGTATCGTTGTATTTTAAAACATTACACAAACCACTTCACATGAGACAATAGCTTGTCATTTAGTGGGTATGGCCAATGGTCTACCCTTTTGCAGTGTGACTTATCAAGGAAACATATCATGTGTGTACAACTGGTGTTGGTACTTTATTAGATGTACAGTGGAATCAAGACATTTAACCTAACTGAGTGCAGTGAACCACTTCTATATGGAAATGAAAGGGGTGTAAAAAGGCAGAGGAGAGGTGATTACGGAGTGGTAACAGGTTTGGAGGATAGGGGCGTAATTAGGAGCAATTGGGAGTCCTGTAGGTGTGGCATGACCCTTCCCAACAAGTTGATTTTGCCAAAGATTGTTTATTATATTGACAAGATATTCGAGTGAACACTCTAACAATGGAAATACATGTCTTCAAAGATGGCAGGCAGGTGGCAGGAGGCAAGATTAGGTGGGTACCATTTTAGCCAATGAGAGGGCAGATACACGTGTTAACAACAGCTAGATAGAGGACTCATATTTGTATCTGTGCCATTATAGTGTCTGTGACCGCATGGGCAGTGTCATTGAGGCTATCTCCATTTTAGAGTAGTCAATTCTATTCTTCTTCATTGGCTGTTGGCTTCCAACTCATAGGAATCCCAACCTGATTTCAAGTAATTAAGGGCTAAATTGAAGGTTATGATCATTTTATTTAGTTGAACCCACTGTGTTAGTGCTGGGGTGGAATAAAAGCCTGCACGCCATGTGGATGGGCTGTCCAGAACAGGAGTTGAAGGCCCCTGATATACTGTTATTAACTGCCAGATGTTATTAAGCAGTTGAGTAAGCTGTCATTGTAAAACTGTTAATGTACATTTGTATATTATCAAGGCTTTGGGAGGATTGGATAGTAACTGTTGATCCAATACATTTTGCTCTGTAAAACGACCTGCAAAGTAGTTGGCCTGAGACACCCCAGAGCCTTGGCTCACGTCAGCATTTTTTTTACATTATTCAATCCATTAAAATGTCATACCCATTAGAAATCTAAATCTGGATGTGGTATGTCACATGGTGTGGCATGGACCCACAAAACATCCAAGCTTGGCTCGGTTTATTCAGATTTTATTTTCCAGGTCACATATCTCTCTGTAAATCTATTATGGTGTCAGCAATGTGAGGACCTCATGGTCGACTAATAAGGTCAAAATAATGTGCTGGCCTGTATCAGATCTCTCTGTGGTCTACAGTATAGGTATGAGGTCTTCACCTTTCAGCATGCAGTGTGAAGTTAATGGAGGGATACATGTAATATTAATCTAATACATTTACAAGAAGAAACACTTGGATCAAATGAGGAGCTGTTTTTCAGCAAGCTTTACAGATCTTTGGACAAACAAGTCCACAATTATTACCCGGTCAGTGATCTTCTCCAACCATGGCCCTGCGTCATGAAGATGATATCAAACCACATCCGCTGAGCTGTTCTTGAAACTCCAATTTGATCCCAATACAGTTGAAGCAAACTAAAGCCACATATCATTTCCAAGCACAACATGGCGGTGTTCAGAAAGAGGTTTGTCAGAAATAATCCAGTTTCCACAGCAACGTATCTCAGGTGATTTGTCATTGGTTTATTGGAAGATCTGCTGCCATTTGCGCCAGAGGATATGACCATATATGGAACTACTAGATGGACCCACCAATGATCAATGTTTAGAAGTGGAACACTTCACATTCAGTAGCAACATTTGGAGATTGATTTAAATCATGGGGAAATTGGAAAGTGTTCCTGTCTGCATGTAAATGAGTTGAATAAGTGTAGAATAGAAAGTTGTCCAGTTTAACTGCTGCTTTGGTAATAGCCTTTATTTTAAAAATATATATATATATTTCACCTTTATTTAACCAGGTAGGCAAGTTGAGAACAAGTTCTCATTTAAAACTGCGACCTGGCCAAGATAAAGCAAAACAGTTCGACACATACAACAACACAGAGTTACACATGGAGTGAAACAAACATACAGTCAATAATACAGTAGAAAAGCAAATCTATATACAAAGAGTGCAATTGAGGTAAGATAAGGAAGGTAAGGCAATAAATAGGCCATGGTGGCAAAGTAATTACAATATAGCATATAAACACTGGAATGGTAGACGTGCAGTAGATGAATGTGCAATGTAGAAAAACTGGGGTGCAAGGGAACAAGATAAATAAATAAAAATGTTAGGGGATGAGGTAGTTGGTTGGGCTATTTACAGATGGAGGGGTCTGTGAGCTGCTCTGACAGCTGGTGCTTAAAGCTGGTGAGGGAGATAAGTGTCTCCAGTTTCAGAGATTTTTGTAGTTCATTCCAGTCATTGGCAGCAGAGAACTGGAAGGAAAGTCGGCCAAAGGAGGAATTGGCTTTGGGGGTGACCAGTGAGATATACCTGCTGGAGCGCGTGCTACGGGTGCGTGCTGCTATGGTGACCAGCGAGCTGAGATAAGGCGGGGCTTTACCTAGCAGGGACTTGTAGATGACCTGGAGCCAGTGGGTATGGCGACGAGTGTAAAGCGAGGGCCAGCCAACGAGAGCGTACAGGTCGCAGTGGTGGGTGGTATATGGGGCCTTGGTGACAAAACGGATGGCACTGTGATAGACTGCATCCAATTTGTTGAGTATAGTATTGGAGGCTATTTTGTAAATGACATCACCGAAGTCAAGGATCGGTAGGATGGTCAGTTTTACGAGGGTATGTTTGGCAGCATGAGTGAAGGATGCTTTGTTGCGAAATAGGAAGCCAATTCTAGATTTAATTTTGGATTGGAGATGTTTGATGTGAGTCTGGAAGGAGAGTTTACAGTCTAACCAGACACCTAGGTATTTGTAGTTGTCCACATAATCTAAGACAGAACCGTCCAGAGTAGTGATGCTGGACGGGCGGGCGGGTGCGGGCAGCGATCGGTTGAAGAGCATGCATTTAGTTTTACTTGCGTTTAAGAGCAGTTGGAGGCCACGGAAGGAGAGTTGTATGGCCTTGAAGCTCGTCTGGAGGGTAGTTAACACAGTGTCCAAAGAAGGGCCAGAAGTATACAGAATGGTGTCGTCTGCGTAAAGGTGGATCAGAGACTCACCAGCAGCAAGAGCGACATCATTGATGTATACAGAGAAGAGAGTCGGCCCAAGAATTGAACCCTGTGGCACCCCCATAGAGACTGCCAGAGGCCCGGACAACAGGCCCTCCGATTTGACACACTGAACTCTATCGGAGAAGTAGTTGGTGAACCATGCGAGGCAATTATTTGAGAAACCAAGGCTGTCGAGTCTGCCGATAAGGATGTGGTGATTGACAGAGTCGAAAGCCTTGGCCAGATCAATGAAAACGGCTGCACAGTAATGTCTCTTATCGATGGCGGTTATGAT
>QNTS01003005.1:7299-18020 GCA_003317085.1 Hucho hucho | reverse complement strand
TGAATCCACTCTGGTATGGACTTAATAGACCCCTATGTTCCAGATAATACATCAATCTACCTACAATCAACATTTCGATTAATTTACAGAGATTTGATCTAAGTACAATATAGTCTATAGCTAGCAGGACTGGATGAATCTTTACCAGGCTTCACAAAAGGCAACAACACAGCACGTTTCCATTCTGATGGTAGCACTCCTGTCCTCCACATTTTGTTAAATAAAACGGAAAATCTTTCCCAAAACTTCTGTAGGCAAATGTTTAAACATAGTGTAGCATAATCTATCCTCACCTGGAGCACTGCAACCACACCCCTCCAAAGCCCTCGTTATTTCAAACACGGTGAATTCAGCATCAAGTGATTCTCCAGAATCACACTTCTTACGCTATACATCTTCATGCATTCTTAGCTTTTCTTCCTAATGTCTTTTACGTTCATCACTCTTCCAAAAGCTCTTCCTAGAGCGTCTTCCTTTTCTTTATTTGAAACAGTCATAACATCTTCCTCACTTAACACAGGTGGCTGTACTGTCTTTAATTTCCTCGTCATCCTCTTTTAACATCTTCCTCAGCTAACACAGGTATCTCTACTGTCTTTCCCCATCATCTTTAACATTTTCCACACATTCCCCAGTTGTGTTTCCCCTCCTAAAGAAGAACAGAATTCCCGCCATGCACCTTTCTTTGCGTTCTTAATGACTTTCTTAGCCAACGCTCTCTTTCTCTGAAAGACTATCATGCTATCCAATGTCAAATTATTCTTCCAAATTTTAAAACCATTATGACGATCTTTGATGGCCTTATTACATGCTTCAGTCCACCAAGGAATTATCTTTAGTCTACCATCTCACCCTCTTATTGGAATAGCCAATAAGGAAGCATCCATTATGGCTCTTGCTATCTTGCCATAACTGATTTGACAGAGAAGTATCAGGTAGATAGGACAGCCAGCTGCAGTTACAGTATCACCAGGCTATGCTAGCTAGATGCTGCCAGCTTGGCTAAACACAAGGTAGAACTGAATTAGCTGACCATGTTGAGATGCCGAGGCAGTCAGGAGGGGACAAGTCCTCAACATCAAAACTTTGTTCTCTCCATAGCAAAGCTAGCTTAGCTTATCTCACTGTACTCACTAATGCACTTGTTTGTTGTGATTGAATGGGAAAGACACAGCCAAGAACACCCACATCAAACCACATCCCCAAAACAACTCCTTTGCCTTCAGTTATGGTCGCTAGCATTTCTTAATGAGCATTGATGGAAGTGCAGGAAGTGCAGTCGCCCGTTAAAACAGTAGAACTGCTCATTAATTAAATAATTTGTACTACTCTGCCATTTTTAAAGTCATGCCCCCTTCCGTCCTTGACGTTTCCTAAACAAGTCTATATAACACACTGCCATTGTTAGAATCTTAATATCACCAACAGAACTGGAGTTATAACCAGTTTTAGAAGAGCAAAAAAGCAACAACAAAAAAGCCAGAACGGTAGGAAGGGCTGGCAACGTTTGAATAGAACAAGCTAAAGGCAATGCCGATTATCAGCACAAACTGTCATCATTGCGAGAGCTTTCACCAACTTACGTTGTTTATGCGACATGGACATGCTACTACAGCACATCAGGTACTGTGGCTGAGGTGCACAGAGAGCAAGGAGACACTGCCTGGGATCTGCCTGTTGATGAGCTAGAAGCATTAATTTCAATCCTTTATGGTCATTTCAATCCTGTATGTCCAGTGGAGCATTCGGGGAGAGAGCGTGTATATGGACAGTTTCTGGTCAGTCATGTGTGGGATACCTTTCTTTGGAGAAACCATGGCATGGGATCGCTTCAGCGAGATCATGCGTTACCTCCGTTTTGATGACAAAACAACGAGAACGCGAAGCCTGGAAACAGACAAATTCATCATGGTATCCAACATAAATAATTGACTGCTGTCATATTGACACTTATATTCATGATAATGCCTATATTGCTATTGTGCTGGTTTTCACTATTTATCAAGTTCACTTAGCACTTATAATCATGTTTAGGCTACTGATGTTTTCTTAATTTCCCTGTGCGTCTTGGTGGTTGGGGTATTTTGGGGTATTCGTGTAATTTTGCCATTAGAAAAGGAAGCTGTTTCCGTGTTCCAACACACATGATGTCTGCTTCATAGTTGGAATAAAGGCTCTCCACCAATAAAATAGATTGAACACTTTTTTTTAATGTTTTTTTTTGGTTTTGACATATAGCCCTCAGTAGCCTAACGTAAACTAATGAAAATCTTATTGTGTTAATTGAAAATATTGATTTTTCATATTTTAATGTTATCTTCTGCGATAGTACATCTGCTGTGTGTTAATTACACTTTTAGAATGTTGCAGTCAGAATGACTGCTAATTAGCTTGAAGGGGTGGGGTTCCCTCGAGGCCCAGCGGTTCCAGTGTTAAACTGGACAACCTTCTATTCAACACCTTCTATTCTATACCTTCTATTCATCACCTTCTATTTAACACCTTCTATTCTATGCCTTCTATTCAACACGTATTCAACACATTCTATTCATCCCCTTCTATTCAACACCTTCTATTCATCGCCTTCTATTCTATACCTTCTATTCATCACCTTCTATTCAACACCTTCTATTCATATTCAACACATCTTCAACACCTATTCTATACCTTCTATTTAACACCTTCTATTCAATACCTTCTATTCAGCAACTTCTATTCAACACCTTCTTTCAACACCTTCTCTTCAACACCTTCTATTCAACACCTTCTCTTCAACCCCTTCTCTTCAACACCTTCTATTCAACACCTTCTATTCAGCACCTTCTATTCAACACCTTCTATTCAGCACCTTCTATTCAACACCTTCTATTCAGCACCTTCTATTCAGCACCTTCTATTCAGCACCTTGTATTCAACACCTTCTATTCAACACCTTCTATTCAACACCTTCTATTTAACTCCTTCACCGGCCGACAGGAACACTTCACATTTTTCCCAAGATTTAAATCACTCTTCCAATTGTGCGACTGGGTGTGAAGGGTTTCACTTCTAAACATCGATCATTGGTGGGGTCATCTAGTGGATTGGGCTGTCACTTTCTGTTCCAAAATGCTTGGCTAGGAAGAGTCCCCGGCTCCCCCAGAGACGCTTGTGTTCCAACAGCTGCAGCTGAAGGGAGGGTGTGGGATTCCCAGTTTTATTGATGTTCTGTTATGGACTTCATCTATATTGTCCTTGACTGTGTCTTCCTGCGATCTCTGTTGTTTTACATTAGAAAGTCTAAAAATAAAGCTGTCCAAAAAGAAGCAGGTATTTGACTGGTCCGTTTAATGGCCATATCAGTTATATGTCTGTTCCATATATGGTCATATCCTCTGGTGCACAGCTCAAATGGCATCAGATCTGCCAATAAACCAATGACAAATGACCTGAAATACATTGCTGTGGAAGCTGGATGTATTTCTGACACACTCGTTTCTGAACACGGCCATGTTGGGATTGTAAATGATCTGTTGCTTTCGTACGCTTCTTGTAACTCTGTCATCAACTGTATGGGATCAACTTTGAGTTTCACAAACAGCTCAGCGATGTGGTCTGCAACCATCTTTATGACAGAGGGTCATATAGCAATCCTAAACGACTTCAGGCTGCATATATTTCTGACAGACAGTTTGGATGGTTGGAGAAGGTCACTGACGGGGTAATAATTTGGACTACTTGTTTGTCCAGATATAAAGCTTGCTGACAAACACAACAGCTCCCCTGATACAAGATTTTAATCCCTGTACAGTTGTTTTAAATTAATATTACATTTAACCCTCCATTGACTTCACACTGCATGCTGAAAGGTGAAGACCACATACCTATACTGTGGAACACAGAGAGATCCGATACAGTCCAGCACATTATATTGATCTTATTAGTCAACCAAGTCCTCACATTGCTGATACCATAATAGATTTATAGAGATATATGTGACCTGGAAAATAAGATCTGAATTATCTGAGCCAACCTTGGTTGTTTTGTGGATCCATGGCACAGCATGTGACATTTCATATCCAGATATAGATTTTTATTGGCTGTGACATTTTAATGGATTGAATCATGTAAAGAAACTACTAACGTGAGCCAAGGCACTGGGGTGTCTCAGGCAAAACTACTTTTACACAACAAAATATATTGGATCAAGAGTTACTATCCAATCCTCCCAAGGCCCTGCTAAAATACGTCAAATATGTACAATAACAGTTTTATAATGACAGTTTAGAACGATTAAACAGCATGATCATTACACAGGTGCACCTTGTGCCAGGGACAATAAAAGGCTACACTAAAATGTGCTGTTTCGTCACACAACACAATGCCACAGATGTATCAAGTTTTGATGGAGCATGCAATTGGCATGCTGACTGCAGGAATATCCACCAGAGCTGTTGCCAGATAATTGAATGTTAATTTCTCTACCATAAGCCGCCTCTAACATTGTTTTAGAGAATCTGGCAGTATGTCCAACCAGCCAGACCACGTGTATGGCGTTGTATGGGTGAGTGGTTTGCTGCTATCAATGTTGTGAACAGAGTGCACTATGATGGAGGTGGGGTTATGGTATGGGCAGGCATACGCTATGGACAACAAATACAATTGCATTTTATCGATGGCAATTTTAATGCACAGAGGTACCGTGACGAGATCCTGACGCCCATTGTCGTGCCTTTAATCGGTTCCCACCAATATCCAGCAACTTTGCACAGCCATTGAAGAGGATTGGGACAGCATTCCACAGGCCACAGTCAGCAGCCTAATCAACTCTATGTGAAGGAGATGTGTCGCGTACATGAGGCAAATGGTGGTCACACCAGATACTGACTGGTTTTCTGATCCACACCCCTACTTTTTTTTTAAGGTATCTGTGACCAAACGATGCATATCTGTATTCCCAGTTGTGAAGTCCATAGATTAAGGCCTAAGGAATTTATTTCAATTGACTGATATTTCTTATATGAACTGGAACTTTGAAATTGTTGCGTTTACATTTTTGTTCAGTATATAAACAAATTACAAAGAACAGTGGCTGGCGTTTATATCTACAACAACAACATACACAGAGAGAGATTTTCTGGTTGTAAACTTATATATATCAACTAACCAGATTACCACCAGGTAAAGGCGATAAAACAAAGGGCAGTATACAATTTCCAAGACGTCCTCTGGTAAACAATCAGAAAGATTGTTGAGATGGGATAAAGTCAGCAGGCTGAGGATTCATTAGCAGATCTCTGGTCAAAAAAGGTACATAGGGATTATTTTTCCATGATGTTGCACAACTTTCAGATATTCTATTGCCAAGGGCTAACCATACATTTTAGTTTTCCTTTGCAAAATATTTGAAGATGTTTTTCTTTACGTTCTCTAATGCAGGGTTTCCCAACCGTCTCCTCGGGGACCACCTGACGTTTCATATATTTGTTGTAGCCCTAAACTGGCACAGCTGATCCCAACAGCCAACTGTCTCCAAGTCCTTGACTAATAGAATCAGGTGTGCCAGTTCAGGACTATGACAAATATGTGAAACACCTGGTTGTCCCCGAGGAGACGGTTGGGAAGTATTAATGAACACGACCCACCTCAAGGTCATTAATATTTATTACAAATCTCCAAACAACACCCTTGGGTGTAAAACAAGGAGACGCCTTATCACCGACTTTGTTTGCTTTGTTTATAAATGATTTGGCAAAAGAACAGTTAAATATTGGAGTAAGATATGATGATGAAATGCTAAGTATTCTTTTATATGCTGCTGATATTATTCTGATGGCAGAAAGTGAACAAGACCTGCAGAACATGTTGTTAGGTGCACTCACTTGGTGTAAAAAATGGAGACTCATGATTGACCAGACAAAAACACAGATCATGACTTTTAGAAAACCAGTTACTAAGAGAAGTGCTTTTCAGTTTTGTTTTGGTGAAGACATTCTTGAGTTTACTAGCGTTTATAAATATTTGGGTATTTTTATTGATGAACATATTACCTTTCTATACGCAACATCTGCCCTGGCCGACTCAACAAGTAGAGCTCTTGGGGGAGTTATAGGAAAAACAAAAACACTCAAAGATTTTGGTTTTGCCACATATTCCAAACTGTATCAGACATGCATGTGCCCTGTTCTGGACTATTCAGCAGGAGTGTGGGGTGCTAAGAGGTATTTTCATAACAGAGCAGTGCGTAACTTTTTAGGTGTCCACAAGTTTGCACCTATACTTGCATTAACTGNTGTGAGGTGAGATGGAAGGTTTGGTGAGACTTTAGAAAAGACTGTTGGATTTGTCAACTGACAGAATAGCTAATAAAAATGTTCAATAGGGGGAGCCTGGGTAACTGAAATGCGGACCTTTTTCAACAGTCTGACTGTGAACATCTGTATGAAAACCAAATGAAGGGAGACATAGATATGATTAAAAAACAACTGTTGCTGCAATATGAAAAAAATGGGTGGAGGAGATTAATCATGAACCCAAATTGAGAACCTTTTGTTTGATTAAGGGTGAATTCGTGTGTGAGAGATATATTATGTATAATCTACCTAAAAACAAGAGATCGCTATGTGCACAGGTAAGATCAGGGTTATTGCCTCTGCATATTGAAACAGGTAAGATCAGGGATATTGCCTCTACGTATTGAAACAGGTCGGTATTGTGGTGAAATGGAAGAGGAAAGACTATGTAATTATTGTGACGTCGAAGAAATAGAGAATGAAACTCATTTGATCCTCTGTTGCCCTTTCTACCACGATATACGCTTGCTCTTATTCCAGAAAGCACACCAGATATACCTGGTATTCTGTGGCTGAGTGATGAGGAGAAATGTAAATGTTTTTTGTCCATTGTGTATTTCTGTTTGCGGAATATTTAGATAAGACCTGGAATAAAAGAAAAAGGCTACCTATAATTAAATAGTACAAATATTTAGCTTCTATGTGGTTAATGGTGTGTGTATATAGACTGAGTATGTATGTATATATGTAGGTATGTTATTTTACTGCTCTAGGGATGTAATTATTGTTTGGATAACCTTATTTACTATTATGTACTGATGGAAATGTGTATTTATTTTATTTTTTCACTCTTTATGTGATGTGCAATGCAGAGAACATCTGAAGAATAATTATCTTTTAATTACCATAGTGAATTATTGTAATGTTTGTTTGTTTCAATTAATCCCATAAGGGATGTGTTGCCAATTGGCAATTTGACACATTGATTCATTCATTCATGTAGTAACTACTCATCAATAGAGGGTACTAAAGGCCCAGGGCCTTTTTATGCCTGACACCGCAAAGGTTATTGGAGGTCTCTGAAAGAGATCATAGAGGGGAATCGGAGGAGCCTAAAGCATTGAGGAATCGGAGGAGCCTAAAGCATTGCCAAAACAAACAGTTAATAATAACCACAGTTAACCTCTCCACCCTGACCGGCTGTGAGTCCGCATATAGTGAGGGCTTTCCCTGACAGTTTGTTGGCTAGCATATATAGATAATTCGTGCGAGAGTTTTAGGAAACTGGGGATCACTGCAGTACTCTAGAAGGGCTTCCCCTGAGCTGTCTGGGAGTCTGTATGGACTACCATGTGTCCTCCTTAGGAAACAGGCAGGGGATCACCACAGTAGAAACACAATGAAAAAATGTATTAGCATGAGCAGTGCAACTTTAATAATAATTCATTGAAATTATATAGCGGTTTTCATAACATGAATAAATCTCCAGACACTTCATAAGCAAGAAGGAGAGCTCTCCACATATACAGTTCAGAGTAGTAGCCGGTCATCCTCACTGAGCCCTCTGCCTCAGCAGCTCTGGGTGCCAGAAACTCTCCACATATACAATTCAGAGTAGTAGCCAGTCATCCTCACTGAGCCCTCTGACTCAGCACTGCATTCCTAATGGATCTCCTATTCCTCTCAAGCTTCAGGTGACTCGTCAAATGAAGGATCAGCAGCCAGGTGTCCAGATGCATCATTCAAACAAAAGCATAAGCAAGCTAGCTAGCTAGCTAGCCAAGCAGTAAAGAGCTAACCTGCCAGACAATCTGCAAACCTGTAAATCTGTGGGAACAAATCACCAGATATATGCAATAAAAACTCAATGTTATCAAATATAAAACAGATGATAAAAAAAACAATTAGAAATACTTAAAAAACAAGTAAATATGTACATATTTACAGAGCTCATACTAGCATGCAATTAAAATATTTTCAAGATATGCATAACTCAGTGTTTAAATGAATTAACCAATGTTTAAATATATTTGCATGATATTGATTCTTGAGAACCTCATTCACCCCAGATGAATAGGGGAAAACATTATCATTCCAGATGAATAGGGGAAAACATTATCACCCCAGATGAATAGGGGAAAACATTATCATCCCAGATGAATAGGGGAAAACATTATCGTCCCAGATGAATAGGGGAAAACATTACCATCCCAGATGAATAGGGGAAAACATTATCACCCCAGATGAATAGGGGAAAACATTATCATCCCAGATGAATAGGGGAAAACATTATCGTCCCAGATGAATAGGGGAAAACATTATCATCCAGATGAATAGGGGAAAACATTATCGTCCCAGATGAATAGGGGAAAACATTACCATCCCAGATGAATAGGGAAAAACATTACCATCCCAGATGAATAGGGGAAACCGTCTCAGTATCTTTGCTAACACCCTGCAGTCACCAGTAGACTAGCTAGCTGTCTAAACAACGCCGTCTGCAAACATGGTGATGATGGTTACAAGATGGTGCATATTTACATTTGGTAAGACTATTTTTTAACACGTTACCATTTGTGTACTAAAAGGAGCAGAGGGCGTGTGACGCAGTGGCGGCCACAGGAATTTTTCCCTGATGGATGGCTAGATCGTTGTGTAGGTGGGGTGATTCTTCACCAAACTAGAACGAAAAAAATACTATTGTTTTGGGGATTTTTAGAGGCGGCCATTGGAAGATTCAGTAAAGACTGAACGGGAACATGACGAGAGGCGGGGAGTGTGTTTTGTATCTACGTCCAAGTTGATTGGCGAAGTCACATCGAAATTGCTATCATATTGGCTTAGATGTGATGGTAGAACGCTTTTTTATTTTACATTGAGCATTGATCAATGCCTTCTTATTAAGAAGCCGGTGGCCGCCAGCTTCTTAATGTTTTGCTACACTGTACCTAATGAACACAACCCTGATTCTGATCCAACAAGTTGAGTACAACATTATTGAGATGATTGCGATATTAAAGTTGAATGTTATTATGACTGTTTGATATATTATGAGTTTTTGGTACATGGCCCTGTTTGTGGGATACATTGCAGAACTATAAAGCAGAGGCTCCTATCATCAGGTCTTCAGTCATCCCAGATATAACAGCTGCTGTAGAGGTCAAGGCTATTACCAAAGCAGCAATTAAACTGAAGAAACTCCTATTCAACACCTTCTATTCAACTCATTCACAGGCAGACAGGATCATTTCCCATATTTTCATGATTTAAATCAGTCTTCCAAATAATCGACTGGATCTGAAGTGTTCCACTTCTAAACATTGTTTATTGGTGGGGCCATCTAGTGGAGTTTGTATGGTCATATCCTCTGGCGCAAATGGCAGCAGATCTGCCAATAAAGCAACGCCAAATTTTTTATGTTAGAGCCTTATTCTAAAATTGGAGTCCATCTGTGGTAAATTAAATTGATTGGACATGATTTGGAAAGGCACACACCTGTCTATATAAGGTTCCACAGTTGACAGTGCACGTCAGACCAATAAAGTCATGAGGTCGAAGGAATTGTCCGTAGAGCTCCGAGACAGGATTGTGTCGAGACTCAGATCTGGGGAAGGGTACCTGTCACGATCGTGTTCGAAAATGGACCAAGGCGCAGCGTGCATGGAGTTCCACATATTTAATTTTAATGGAACATACAATGATAACGAAAAACACAACTGATCGTAACCTCCGTAACGCTCACACGCACTAACAAAAACCAATATCCCACAAACACAGGTGGGAAACAGAACACTTAAGTATGATCCGCAATTAGAAGCAACGAAAAACAGCTGCCTCTAATTGTGAACCACACACAAAACCAACATAATAAACTAACATAGAAACCCCCCCTACTCACATCCTGACCTAACCACCATAGAGAACCCAGAGGGCTCTCTATGGCCAGGATGTGACAGTACCAAAACATTTCTGCAGGGTTGAAGGTCCCCAAGAACACAGTGGCCTCCATCATTCTTGAATGGAAGAAGTTTAGAACCACTAAAACTCTTCCTGGAGCTGGCCGCCCGGCCAAACTGAGCAATCAGGGGAGAAGGACCTTGGTCAGGGAGCTGACCAAGAACCCAAAGGTCACTCTGAAAGGGCTACAGAGTTCCTCTGTGGGGATGGTAGAACCGTCCAGAAGGACAACCATCTCTGCAGCACTCCACCAATCAGGCCTATATGGTAGAGTGGCCAGACGGAAGCCACTCCTCAGTAAAAGGAACATGACAGCCTGCTTGGAGTTTGCCAAACGGCACCTAAAGACTCTTAGACAATGAGAAACAAGATTCTCTGGTCTGATTAAACCAAAATTTAACTCTTTGGCCTGAATGCCAAGCGTGACGTCTGGAGGAAACCTGGCACCATCCCTACGGTGAAGCATGGTGGTGGCAGCATCATGCTTTGGGG
>QNTS01003004.1:99982-141090 GCA_003317085.1 Hucho hucho | reverse complement strand
GAGGGTCCCCAGTCCGGAACCTCCAGAGAGGGTCCCCAGTCCGGAACCTCCAGAGAGGGTCCCCAGTCCGGAACCTCCAGAGAGGGTCCCCAGTCCGGAACCTCCAGAGAGGGTCCCCAGTCCGGAACCTCCAGAGACGGTGCCCAGTCCGTGGCCCGCAACAGTGAGCCCAGTATGGCCGGTTCCTGCTCCTCGCACCAGAGTCCCAGTGCTCGTCAGGAGCCCATCACGGCCGGTTCCTGCTCCTCGCACCAGAGTTCCGGCTAATAGCCCAGGGCCTCCGGTGCGTGACATCAAGCCAGCACGGCTGGCACCGGAGCTGCCACCTGGAAGGAAAAGACCCACCCGAAGACCCCCCCATGGACTTTTGGCACGGTCGGAGTCCGCGCCTTGGGGGGGTACTGTCACGTCCAGGCCAGAGTTTTTAGGCTGGCGTGTTTAGTTTAGTTTTTGGTGTAGGGTTTTTTAGTTCTAGGTGTTGTATTTCTATGTTGGGGAAATGGTTCCCAATTAGAGGCAGCTGAGTGTCGTTACCTCTAATTGGGAACCATATATATGTTTGTAGTTTTCAATAGGATTTTGTGGGTTATTGTTTGTGCATAGCTTGTTGTGTGTTTAGTTATGTTCAGCATCACGATCTTCGTTTATATTTTGTTATTTTCCCAGTTACGTTCGTCTTAAATAAAATGTATACTGGAAGCATCGCTGCATCTTGGTCTGTCCCTACTGAAGATCGTGACACAGGTACTAATGTGGAAAACAGGAGACACCTGGAGGTGGGTGGAGACAATCACCCACACCATTCCAATACAGAAACCTGGTTTTTAACATACTTAGTAAAAAAATGGAAGGTAAACTATTTCACTCATATTGTAATAAATTATAGGTCATATTTCATAGAAATCTGAAACACTGGACAATTTCTTTAATGGTGCTTTATTGCTCCTATTGGTCTAGGGAGGCCATGCAGGGAAGGGGAGGGGGTAATGTTTTATATCCAATTGTAACCATGTGTACACATCACATCATGTAAGTTCCAAACCTAGTTAAGTTTTTTTCTATACATTAAATTAATAGAACATACTACTGCTTTGTGTAACCAAGCGTCCACCTCTCTAGTCACTCCGGTGATGACTGTAATCGCTACCTGTCATATTCCAATACATGTCTGGCTCCTACATCACCACGGTGTTGCTTGTGTTTTAATGAGGTCTCATGTTGTTATAGCTCACTTTACCACTCCCCCACAGGAGTGATCAAGGTCAGTTCTGCATGTTTCACAGCTATTCAACTGTCACAGCTAACATATTTCTACACTGTTCCTGTACAGTGCATTTGGAAAGTATTCAGACTCCTTTCCTTTTTCTTCATTTTGTTACGCTTCAGCCTTATTCTAAAATGAATAAAATAAAAACGTTTCCTCATCAATCTACACTCAATACCCTAAAATGACAAAGTGAAAATGGGTGTAGAAATGTTTGCGCATCTATAAAAAACTACCTGTTTACATAAGTATTCAGACCCTTTGCTATAACGACACAGGATGAGACCCAGATTCAGACACAGGGGGTGGATGGTTTGGTTCTCAGAATATTTATTATAACAAAGGGACGGGCAGAGGTTCGTAATTCAATGCAGAGTCAAAAAGGGACAGAACGGCAGGCAGGCTCAGGTTCAGGGCAGGCAGAAAGGTCGGAACCGGGAAGACTGGAAAACAAGAACTGGAGAACTGGAGAAACGAGAAACATGCTGGTAAGACCTGACAAAACCAGACAAACTGGCAACAGACAGACAGAAAACGTAGGTATAAATACATAAGGGATAATGGGGAAAATAGGAGACACCTGACTGGCCATTAGATTGGGGATGAAACTCGGAGGACAGGCTGGCCGATGACCCAATCAGGGTGCAGAATGCCTTCCAGAACCTGGACGAGATCTGAGGACCACGATCGTAGATCATGTCGACCGGAAGTTCATGGATCCGGAAGACGTGCTGCACCATAAGCTGGGCTGTCTCCTTGGCTGAAGGCAACTTGGGAAGGGGAATGAATTGTGCGCCTTTGGAAAACTGATCCACAACCGTAGGGATGGTGGTGTTGCCATCTGACGTGGGGAGACCAGTGACAATTAGCATAAATTCATATCCAGCGCGGGTCACACAAAATCCATATAAGAGCTAAAAAATATCACTTACCTTTCGAAGAACTTCTGCTGAGGGCTTCCCAAGTGTCCAACGAAGACATCCAATGGTTCTTTTGTTAGAAAAAGTCATTAATTATATCCATAAATCTCAGTTTGGTTGGCGCGTTATTATCAGAAAATCCCCCGTTGAGTCGCCCATTGAACCGTGAAGAGAACACGTTCAAATTATACCTATAAACTTTCTACAAACAAATCAAACATAATTTTTAATGTATCCTTAGGTATCCTTATTTGTATATTTACTGTAATATTTAAACCGGACGATAACGTGAACAATAGGAAAGGAAAATAAAGTGGTGTGCGTTCACAATCTCGCGCCCGCAAACGTTGTAAACAAAAGTGGTCCCCTGACTACTTCCTCTTTCCGTTCTGCTTACTGCTATCGCTTCCAGGCTTTGTAGAAAGACTGTTGACATCTAGTGGAAGCCATAGGTACTGCAGTCTCAGTCCTACATAACATTGTATGCAATAGGCAACTTGGAGAAAAAGGTCATCTACAAAACAAACTGCAAATCCGAATGGATTTTCCTCGGGTTTTCGCCTGCTATATCAGTTATGTTATACTCACAGACATTATCTTAACGGTTTTCAGAGTGTTTCCTATCCAATAGTACTAATTATGTGCATATCCTATTTTCTGGGCCTGAGGCATTTTAACTAGAAGCAGAAGCATTTTACTTTGGGCACGCCAGACTCTCTAAAACCGTCATCTATGCTGCTGCTCCCTAAGAAGTTAAATGTTCATTAGGAGACAATCTAGCCCTGCCCAGCTGCATGGGCTCTGGAGGAGACAAGTCGCCAGTCCCCGATGTTTCCTGAGGGAACTCGGGTGGCTTCGGATTCTCTCGGGAATGCAGGCGAGGGAGAAACCGTGGACGAGTGAGCGTGGCCGAGAAGAGACCTCCTCTCCCTCTTGAATTTCCGTAGGTGCCCATCGATCCTTATGGTCAAGCATCATGCTGTGGGGATGTTTTTCAACGGCAGGGACTGGGAGACTAGTCAGGATTTAGGGAATGATGAACAGAGCAAAGTACAGAGAGATCCTTCATGAAAACCTGCTCCAGAGCGCTCAGGCCTTTAGACTGGGGCGAAGGTTTACCTTCCAACAGGACAACGACCCTAAGCACACAGCCAAGACTACGCAGGAGTGGCTTCAGGACAAGTCTCTGAATGTCCTTGAGTGGCCCAGCCCGATCGAACATCTCTGGAGAGACCAGAAAATAGATGTGCAGCGACGCTCCCCATCCAACCAAGCAGATCTTGAGAGGGGAGAAACTCCCCAAATACAGGTGTGCCAAGCTTGTAACGTCATACCCAAGAAGACTCAAGGCTGTAATCGCTGCCAAAGGTGCTTCAACAAAGTATGGAGTACAGGGTCTGGATACTTATGTAAATGTGATATTATTATTTTTTATATATATATATATATATATATATATTTGCAAAAATAAAAAAATAAACAGTTTTTGCTTTGTCATTATGGGGTATTGTAGATTGATCAGTGAAAAAAATGATTTAATCCATTTTAGAATAAGGCTGTAACGTAACAAAATGTGGAATGTAGAGAGAGAGTTAGAGTAGAGGAGAATAATGAGTGAAAGAAGCCTGGTACAACTCAGGGACAAACTCCAAGTTCACCAGTAAATAATATACTTGCTAAGAGCTATGGCTTTTTCTCCCTTTTTCATTTCATGATGATTTTCTGTTCAAATGCAGTGGATTTAAATGGAATACATTTCCTTCTGGAAACCTGATAACCTGGCAAAATAAGTTTTTCAATTAAGTTTGGTTTTGAATTATCACTAGGATTCAGCCTTCCAGTAGAATCGTTTCTTCTTCTAGCATGACAATAAATTGACACTTGAGACTTTATCCTACTACAGCAAATTATATTTAATTGCTTTGTAATGCACGTGTACAGACATTGTAAAACATCAAATTATAGGTGTCAGTGAATGTCACTGGATTTTCCTCTGCTGTCGGGGACTCAATTTATTTTATTTTCATGGTGGATTTTAGTAATTCATTTCAGTTGTTTTTCCTTGCTGAGCGAGAGCCATAACATTTGCTGAATGTGTTTTATTAAATGTGTTCGTTTTTGCAATCAAAGGACAATCAAAAGTTCTCAAATGGCCTGATAACTGTATCCAGCCACAGCCAGTAAATCAACCCCTGGCTAACAAATGTTAGAGCGGTATACCATAAACCCAGCCATGCCCGAAATCATCTGTTCAGTGTTTTAGGATGCAATTTCCAGCCCTGACACACATTAACGTTAGATGTGAGAACACACCTTAAAACTGATCTATGAAGGAAGGGGCTTATTCACCCAACAACTTCACTATAGGAAAAAAGAAAAGGGGAAGAAAGCACGTTGAATGATTTATTATAGCTCAAGACAAACCACACAATGACAAGCGAGGGTGGCCAATGCTATTCTTGTGCACCAGACACATGGAATAATCTACAATCCATGCTTCATCTAGATATGTTAGTGCCACTGAATGAATTTAAAATATTGATGGGAGACTCTGTTACAGAGTGTAAATGCTTTTTTTTTAGGCTGGATCATGTTTTATTGTTGTAAGTTTTAATTCTGTAATGTATTTATTGTTGCTGCCTTCTTGGCCAGGTCTCCCTTGAAAAGGAGACTCTGGGTCTCAATGGGCTTTTCCTAATTCAACAAAATGCCCCTGTCTCTACTGCTCCCCTTTCCTCTACTGCTGCCCCTGACTTCTGCTGCCCCTGCCTCTACTGCTTCCCCTGCCCCTGCTGCTGTCCACACCTCTACTGCTGTTCCTGCCTCTACTGCTGCTTCTACTGCTGCTTCTATTGCTGCCCATTAATCTACAGCTGCCCATGCATCTACTGCTGCCCCTGCCACTACTACTATCCCTGCCTCTAATACTGCCCCTTCCTCTACTGCTGTCCCTGACTACTGCTGCCCCTGCCTCTATTGCTGCCCACGCCTCTACTGCTGCCTCTGCTGCTGCCCCTGTCTCTACTGCTGCTCCTGCCCTTGCTGCTGCCCATACCTTTACTGCTGCTTCTCCCTCTTCCCCTACCTTTGCCTCTGCCTCTACTACTGCCCCTACCTTTGCCTCTGCCACTCCCACTCTCACTCAGTGTCAGCCACAGCCTCCATGTCTGCCACTGCCATTGCCTCTACCACAGCCTCTATATCTGCCAATGTCTTCCCTCTGGCTCTGCCACAGCCTCTGCCTTTGTGCTGGATCACATAAAGTGACTGAAGGAGGGAGGCAGAGTGGTAGCAGAACAGGCAGAACATGCATCACTGCCAATCCAGAACAAGTGGCACTCTGAGTCACCTTCCCCACGGAGGGGAGGGGACAGATGACGCCCCCTGACAGCAGGGTACTGCCCTCGCCCCCACTGAGGGTATCCAGCCTATCAGCTGCAATCATTCATCACCGACACCCAGAAGAAGACACCACATTGGCCAATCACTGACAATCACTGATGAGTTCTGACTGGAATTGATGTATTCCATAAATTAGGAATGCTGCTATGTTTTGTTGTTGTTGTTTTTTTGGGGTGGAATTATGAATTGTTTTTATTCTTATTGATCTTCTATACTGTAGGTTTTAACATATCAAAAGGAAAACATGTTTTTTGTTGCTAATCTCCTTTATTCTCTGAGTGTAACTATGCAGTTTTCTTTGTTTTATGTATTATTTCTTACATTGTTAGCCCAGACAATCTCAAGTGTTATTACATACAGCCGGGAAGAACTATTGGATATAAAAGCGATGTTACCTTACCAACATTACAACCAGGAATATGTCTTTCTTGAAGCGGATCCTTTGTTCGGACATCCACCCTGGACATGGGATCTTATCCCAGAGGCCGACCCAAATCAACGTGGTCGCCACAGGAGAGCCAGACAGAGCAGCTTACTGGTCAGACTCAGAAGGCGAGCACACCCTCCACCGCTTTCGAGCATAGTACTCGCCAATGTCCAATCTCTAGATAACAAGGTGGACAAAATTAGGGCAAGAGTTGCCTTCCAGAGAGACATCAGAGATTGTAACATTCTCTGTTTCACGGAAACATGTCTCACTCTGGGTATGTTGTCAGAATCGGTACAGCCACCTGGTTTCTTCATGCATCGTGCCGACCAAAACAAACGACTCATAGTGTATTCACAACAACATACAGGAACTCAAGTCCTTTTGTTCACCTAACCTAGAATTCCTTACAATTACATGCTGACCGCATTATCTTCCAAGAGAATTCCCTTAGATTATAGTCACAGCCGTGTATATCCCCTCCCAAGCAGATACCTCGACGGCCCTGAAAGAACTTCACTGGACTCTATATAAACTGGAAACCATACATCCTGAGGCTGCATTTATTGTTGCTGGGGGTTTTAACAAAGCTAATCTGAGAACAAGACTTCCTAAATTCTATCAGCATATCGAATGCGAGACACGAGCTGGTAGCATTCTGGGTCATTGCTATTCTAACTTCCGCAAAGCATTCAAAGACTTCCCCCGCCCTGCATTCAGCAAATCTGACCATGACATTTTGTTGCTCCCAGCCTATAGACATAAACTAAAACAGGAAACGTCCGTACTCAGGCCTATACAACGCTGGTCTTACCAATCGGATTCCACGCTTCAAGATTGCTTCGATCACGTGGACTGGGATATGTTCCGGATAGCCTCAGACAATAACATTGATGTATACACTGACTCGGTGAGCGAGTTTATTAGCAAGTGCATCGGAGATGTCGTACCCACTGTGACTATTAAAACCTTTCCTAACCAGAAACTGTGGATTGAAGGCAGCATTCTCGCAAAATTGAAAGAGTGAACCATCGCTTTTAATCATGGCAAGGCGACTGGAAACATGACCGAATACAAACAGTTCAGCTATTCCCTCTGCAAAGCAATCAAACAAGAAAAGCGTCAGTATAGAGACAAAGTAGAGTTGCAATTCAAAGACTCAAACACGAGACGTATGTGGCAGCGTCTACAGTCAATCACGGATTACAAAAAGAAAACCAGCCCCATCGCGGACATCAACATTTTGCTCCCAGACAAATTAAACAACATCTTGCTTGCTTTGAGGACAATACAGTGCCACTGACACGGCCCGCTACCAAAGCCTGTGGGCTCTCCTTCTCCGTGGCCAACGTGAGTAAAACATTTAAACATGTTAACCCTTGCAAGGCTGCCGGCCCAGACGGCATTTCTACCCGCATCCTCAGAGCATGCGCAGACCAGCTGTCTGGTGTGTTTACGGACATATTCAATCAATCCCCATCCCAGTCTGTTGTCCCCACATGCTTCAAGATGGCCACCATTGTTCCTCTTACCAAGAAAGCTAAGGTAACTGAACTAAATGACTATCGCCCCGTTGGACTCACTTCTGTCATCATGAAGCGCTTTGAGAGACTAGTCAAGGATCATATCACCTCCACCCTACCTGACAACCTAGACCAACTCCAATTTGCTTACCGCCCCAATAGGTTCACTGATGATGCCATCGCCATCACACTGCACACTGCCCTATCCCAGCTGGACAAGAGGAATACCTATGTAAGAATGGTGTTCATTGACTAGAGCTCAGCCTTTAACACCATAGTTCCCTCCATACTCGTCATTAAGCTCGAGACCCTGGGTCTCGACCCCGCCCTGTGCAATGTCCGTGGTGTGTACGCTGAGGAAGTTAAAACTTTCCACCTTCTCCACTACTGTCCCGTTGATGTGGGTGCTCCCTCTGCTGTTTCCTGAAGTCCACGATCATCTCCTTTGTTTTGTTGACGTTGAGTGAGAGGTTATTTTCCTGACACCACACTCCGAGGGCCCTCACCTCCTCCCTGTAGGCAGTCTCGTCATTGTTGGTAATCAGGCCTACCACTGTAGTGACGTCTGCAAACTTGATGATTGAGTTGGAAGCATGCATGGCCACGCAGTCATGGGTGAACAGGGAGTACAGGAGAAGGCTGAGAACGCACCCCTGTGGGGCCCCAGTGTAGAGGGTCAGCAGGGTGGAGAAGTTGTTTCCTACCTTCACCACCTGGGGGCGGCCCGTCAGAAAGTCCAGGAAGTCCAAAGCTGGGACGAGAGACTGAAAAACAGCTTCTATCTCAAGGCCATCAGACTGTTAAACAGCCATCACTAACATTGAGTGGCTGCTGCCAACATACAGACTCAAATCTCTGGCCACTTAAATAAATTGACTTAATAGAGGTATCACTAGTCACTTTAAATAACACCACTTTAATAATGTTTACTTATCCTACATTACTCATCTCATATGTATATACAGTGGGGCAAAAAAGTATTTAGTCAGCCACCAATTGTGCAAGTTCTCTCTCTTAAAAAGATGAGAGAGGCCTGTAATTTTCATCATAGGTACACTTCAACTATGACAGACAAAATGAGGGAAAAAAATCCAGAGAATCACATTGTAGGATTTTTAATGAATTTATTTGCAAATTATGGTGGAAAATAAGTATTTGGTCACATACAAACAAGCAAGATTTCTGGCTCTCACAGACCTGTAACTTCTTCTTTAAGAGGCTCCTCTGTCCTCCACTCGTTACCTGTATTAATGGCACCTGTTTGAACTTGTTATCAGTATAAAAGACACCTGTCCACAACCTCAAACAGTCACACTCCAAACTCCACTATGGCCAAGACCAAAGAGCTGTCAAAGGACACCAGAAACAAAATTGTAGACCTGCACCAGGTTGGGAAGACTGAATCTGCAATAGGTAAGCAGCTTGGTTTGAAGAAATCAACTGTGGGAGCAATTATTAGGAAATGGAAGACATACAAGACCACTGATAATCTTCCTCGATCTGGGGCTCCACGCAAGATCTCACCCCGTGGGGTCAAAATGATCACAANTGGAGGACAAAGAATGCTGAGTTGCATCCAAAGAACACCATACCTACTGTGAAGCATGGGGGTGGAAACATCATGCTTTGGGGCTGTTTTTCTGCAAAGGGACCAGGACGACTGATCCGTGTAAAGGAAAGAATGAATGGGGCCATGTATCGTGAGATTTTGAGTGAAAACCTCCTTCCATCAGCAAGGGCATTGAAGATGAAACGTGGCTGGGTCTTTCAGCATGACAATGATCCCAAACACACCGCCCGGGCAACGAAGGAGTGGCTTCGTAAGAAGCATTTCAAGGTCCTGGAGTGGCCTAGCCAGTCTCCAGATCTCAACCCCATAGAAAACCTTTGGAGGGAGTTGAAAGTCCGTGTTGCCCAGCGACAGCCCCAAAACATCACTGCTCTAGAGGAGATCTGCATGGAGGAATGGGCCAAAATACCAGCAACAGTGTATGAAAACCTTGTGAAGACTTACATAAAACGTTTGACCTCTGTCATTGCCAACAAAGGGTATATAACAAAGTATTGAGATAAACTTTTGTTATTGACCAAATACTTATTTTCCACCATAATTTGCAAATAAATTAATAAAAAATCCTACAATGTGATTTTCTGGATTTCTTTTTCTCATTTCGTCTGTCATAGTTGAAGTGTACCTATGATGAAAATTACAGGCCTCTCTCATCTTTTTAAGTTGGAGAATTTGCACAAATGGTGGCTGACTAAATACTTTTTTGCCCCACTGTACTGTGCTCTATACCATCTACTGCATCTTGCCTATGCTGCACGGCCATCGCTCATCCATATATTTATATGTATATATTCTTATTCATCCCTTTACATTTGTGTGTATAAGGTAGTCATTGTGAATTTGTTAGATTAGTTGTTAGATATTACTGCATTGTCAGAACTAGAAGCAGAAGCAATTCGCTACACTCACGTTAACATCTGCTAACCATGTGTTTGTGACCAATACAATTTGATTTGAAATTTGATTTGATTTGTACAAAACATTAAGAACAAATTCCTAATATTTAGTAGCACCCACTTTTGCCCTCAGAACAGCCTCAATTCATCGGGGCATGGACTTTACAAGGTGTTGAAAGCGTTTCACAGGGATGCTGGCCCGAGTTGAGTGCAAAATGGGTTGCAACTCAATATTAGGAAGGTGTACCTAATGTTTGGTATACTCAGTGTATGTCATGGAAAGAGCAGGTGTTCCTAAGGTTTTGTACACTCAGAGTATACTACCCTTGTTAAAAAATGTCAAACACAAACGAAGCCTTAGTGCAGTATGGTCATTGGCTCAAAGTCAGACAAGCAAAACAGGCGTGTTTTCATTTTCTGGTTGTGTGAGCACAACCCAATTAGGAGAGCAGCAGAAACACCACCAGCAGGATAAAATGTGTTTTCTGTGGTCAGGGCTAAAAAAGGGGCCTCTCTCTTTTCAATTTCAGTGTCTGGTCCCCAGTGTCTGGCCCTGTGCTTTCTGCTTATTGTGAGAAATGAGCGTGGCAGGGAGTGAGGGATGGAGGGGGCAGCCGTCGACGCAAGGCCCCCACACAGGGCCCGTCTTTGGGGCAGGCTCGGGTGTAACAGGGGATGGGGCTGGAGCACTGAGGCGAGGAGGGGAGAGGATGTCTCTCTGGTTCTCACTCTGTGCCGATCATGAATTGTCTGCACCCCTTCCAAGCCTTAACTCCTGTCTCGCAACATAGCCCCCCACTCTGTGAGTGTTTGCTGCGCCCCACTGTGAACATCATAGACTGTGTACACACACTGACAAACTCTCATACACATACACTGCATGAACACATGCATGGTTCATGCAGGACAGTTAAGATTTATTTTAAGGCATGGTTTTCATCATCAGTTTCAGTAATCGAATTAACACACACACAGGCACACACGGACCCACACGCAGGCACCCACACACACACACAAGTACACGCACACACACATGCACACACGTACACAGAAGGTTATAACACTACTCAGGTTCCCTTTTCTGTCCCCTCCTCTCGCTCTCCCTTGCTCCTATGTCTCATACTCTGCGGTGATTGGGGACCTTAATAGAATCTCATTACTTATGATTGAAAACCAAGGAGAGGGAGACGGAGAGGTGCGCTGAAAATGCCAGCGTCCCTCGCCAGATGCCAGCCATTTCATTTGATGTCATTGATAATAAATGCAGAGCTCTAAACCACTGTGATAAGATGCTATTCCGGCATCAGTGTTATCACTTAACGTCTGATAATACCAGCAGGGAGGAATTGCTTACGACAGTTAAAACAAGGCCTTAATAAACACTTGGCAGAATATGTATTCATGAGTCTGTTAAATGGATAGTGAACAATGGGACTGAAGATGATAAGGTGTTGATGGCACTCTTGATTTTGGACTGTTGAGTGTGAAAGTTTTGAGCTAATATATTATCTTTTCTTATTGTTTTTGGATCAACAGATTTATAGGGAACACTTTACTGTCGACCCCCTTATGCATTTCTAAAGTCTTTATATACGGAATGAAATTATATATTGTGTATATGTCATCTCTTGACAATACCTTCCCAATTAAAAAGTGGTTTGATGTACTTCTATGTTTTCAGTTCTTGTCACCCGACCCGTCTGTCTCATGCCCCATGGCACAGTAACGCAAATGACAGAATGCCAGCACAGGAATTCAGTGATGAGATAGTAGTGGCACATTTGGATTACTTAGTCAGTATGTCACCAGGGATGTTTTTTAAGTATGCACAAACAATGATGAATGCAATGCAATGACCAGAAATGTAGTCATATAATACAATGTTGTAAGCGGCTCGTTGTGAATACACAAAAACACACTTGTTGATGCTATGACGTAAGATATGTCCCTGTTATCTTCTTATACAAGGCTCACATAAGTTCACCAGTATGACAATTTAGGTCACCTACTTTACAATACAATGCCTTATCCAGTTGCCCTTAGAAAGTTTTGTGTCTTCCAAATGGATATTTTTCAACTAGAAGATTTTTCTAAATTCTACAACAATAACAACAAATCCTGAACAGAATCTACGTCCTCCTTTTGTTCATGCAGCGTTAGTTTACTAGTCCTTCAGGGAGCCTGTTCATCATGTGAAGAGGAGCCAGTGACTGATTGGCAAGAGAAACACCCAGACTCACAGTTTCAACCCAAGAAGAGACAACCAAACAACCCAGACTCTTCAGAAACACAGCTCAGACTCGGCCTCAGGAGAGAACTGCTGTAGGAAATGCTGTACCAGGACCAGGAACTTAATCATGGGCCCAGGTCATCGCATCACCCAGATCATGGCATGATGTTGCATGTGCTTTGGCATGTGGACATTGCATTTTATTCGGTTAATCTTTATTTCTTCAGGGTAGTCAACTGTAAATGTTTTCCAGGGAGTCCTGGGATTAATATACACATAAAACATAAAGAAATGTACAGTATATCATGTGCGTGTAGAACTGTCCCGTCTATTGTCCCTTCTATCTGTGGTGTGTTTGTGTGTGTAGAACTGTCCCCTCTATTGTCCCTTCTATCTGTTGTGTGTTTGTGTGTAGGAATGTTCTCTCTATTGCCCCTTCTAACTGTGGTGTGTTTGTGTGTAGAACTGTTCCCTCTATTGCCCCTTTTATCTGTGGTGTGTTTGTGTGTACAACTGTCCCCTCTATTGCCCCTTCTATCTGTAGTGTGTTTGCCACCTTGAAACAAAGAGAGGAGAGGAACATTTTCTTGTGGACATGCTGTGATTTTTATTGTAAAATGTGATGAAATTCCACCCACATGCTATTATTTATTCATCTGAATTAGACAGATTACAATGTCATTCCCACCTGAGATCAAACTAAAGGCAAGGTCTCTACATTTCACTCAACCAACACCACTTACAGTCCAGTCGGCCATTAGTAGCAGCTAATAGAATATGGTTTCATTCTCTTGCTTTAAAATCCAGAAGGTTGATTTCTCTTACCTTCTACAGAGTCTCTGATGGTGGATGTAAGGACTGTCTTTTCTGAAAGGACATTCACTTGATAGAAGCAGATCAATGCTTTGGTATGCTCTTATTTAATGTATGCAAGCCAACCCTCTGTTCAAAAACTGGTTGAATCAATTGTTATTTAAACAAAAAAGTCCATGTTATGACTTTGAATCAAAGTGGAACCCTAATAAAGTCATTGACTTAAGGGAATTTAAACTTTTTTTTCACCCAACTTTTAACCGAAATTCAATGACATCCCACTGGGCACAGATGTCAATTCAACGTCTATTCCACGTTGGTTCCACTTCATGTCATTGAAAAGACGTGGAAACAACGTTGATTCAACCAGTGTGTGCCCTGTGGGACGGTGACCGCTTTCATGCACTTTATTTCTCCTGGATAGCATCAAACTACCGTTTATGAATTGTGTAAATGATTGTAGCTACTCTACATTCTCCACTCTATAGTGTTCTGTAACAATAAACTATATATTTTCTCTAACTATTATTTTCTCAGTGTTTGTCATACAATATGCTGTAGTTTGGATGCTATTTGGCTATGTTCATTTCTCTACCATAAGCTGCCTCCAACGTCGTTATAGAGAATCTGTCAGTATGTCCAACCGGCCTCACAACCGCAGACCATGTGTAACAACGCCAGACCAGGACCTCCACATCCGGCTTCTTCACCTGCGGGATCATCTGAGACCAGCCACCCGGACAGCTGATGAAACCGAGGAGTATTTCTGTCTGTAATAAAGCCCTTTTGTGGGGAAAAACTCATTCTGATCGGTTGGACTTGGTCCCCAGTGGGCTCAGTCATGTGAAATCCATAGATTAGGGCCTAAGGAATTTATTTATATTGACTGTTTTTCTTATGTAAACTGTGACACAGTAAATGTGTTTAAAATGTTGCGTTGCACATGTTGCACTTCTAACTTGTAGAGAATGATGGGACAGGTCAAACCTGACAGTACACCTTTGACTGGAAGCAGGAGAGGAAAGAGGGAGAGATGAAGAGAGGAGAAGAGGGAGCGAGGGACAGGAAACGAGAGAGGACAAGACAGGACATTCGAGGAGAGGAGAACAAGAGGGGAGAGGAGAGACTGCATGGTGCCAGTGAAGGTTCCTGGGTTCCACCTTCTGAAAGGACAGTATTAAAATAGGATAAGGTCAGACCAGAGATCCCCGAGACAGGTTTTATCAAATCCTCTGACAGACTGAACAGATGAGGATATACAAAACCTTCCAAGCTGGTTCCCCATTGAACTCAGGTCTATACTTTGTCTAGCATCAGACTGTTAAACCGTCACCACTAGCCGACCTCCGCCCTATACCCTACCCTGAAAAAAACTATCCATCAATAATGATGAGCCACCAGGTATAGACAACCTTAATGGGAAACTATTGAGAATGGTAGCAGACTGTAGTGCCACCCCTATTTGCTGTATCTTTAGCCAAAGCCTAAAGGGATGTGTCCCCACAGGCGTGGAAGGAAGCTAAAGTAATTCCACTGTCTAAAAATAGTAATAGTAAATAGTTTGCTGGCTCTTACAGACACCCAATTGATTTGCTGCCTGTTCTTATTAAACTGATGGAGTGAATTGTGTTTTTCAGAGAACAAGTTGACTACTAACTTTCAGCATGCATATAGACAAGGGGACTCAACTGGTTCTGCACTGACGCAGATGACTGATGATTGGTTAAAATAAATCGATAATAAGATGAATAAGTTGAAGCTGCGTTGTTAGATTTCAGTGCAACCTTTGGTGTTGTTGATCATAAATTGTTATTGAAGATTTTCACTTGCTATGGCTTTACATCACCTGCCATCATTTTTTCAGAGTTCCCAGTTGTCTTGAAAGCAAAATATGTCTCTGTGATTCTGGTTATGTGTAATAGGAGCGTGCAAGCGTCAGTGCTCATAAAAATAGGCTACCTGACTTGCACACCACACCTCAAAGAACAGGGAGGTTTTCCAATGCATCGCAAAGAAGGGCATCTACTGGTACAAAATAAAACTATCTGACACTGAATATTTGTTTGAGCATGGTGAAGTTAATAGTCAAGCTTTGGATGGTGTATCAATACACCCAGTGACTACAAAAATAGTACTCTTTCCCAACTGGAGTGGAAGGGAAGCGCTCAGGGATTTCATCATGAGGCCAATGGAGACTTTAAAACAGTTACAGAGTTGAATGACTGTGATAGGAGAAAACTGATGATGGATAAACAACATTGTAGTTAGTCAACAATACAAACCTAAATGAAAATCGGACAACGCAGTTAGATTAACAAGAATTTAAGCTTTTAAATTATATAAGACACTTGTATGTTCATAAATGTTTAACATTACGATCATTTATTTGAATTGCGTGCCCTCCAATTTCACCGGACTCCTAGAGCTGGCCACCTGGCCAAACTGAGCAATCGGGGTGAGGTGACCAAGAACCCGATGGTCACTCTGACAGAGCTCTAGAGTTCCTCTGTGGAGATGGGAGAACCTTCCAGAACGACAACCATCTCTGCAGCACTCCACCAATCAGGTCTTCATGGTAGAGTCTCCATGCGGAAGCCACTCCACAGTAAAAGGCACATGACAGCCCACTTGGAGTTTGCCAAAAAGGCACTTAAAGACTCTCAGACAATGAGATACAAGATTCTCTGGTCTGATGAAACCAAGATTAAACTCTTTGGCCTGAATGCCTAGCGTCACGTCTGGAGGAAACCTGGCACCATCCCTACAGTGAAGAGCAGCATCATGCTGTGGGGATGTTTTTCAGAGGCAGGGACTGGGAGACTAGTCAGGATCAAGGGAAAGATGAACGGAGAAAAGTAGAGAGAGATCCTTGATGAAAACCTGCTCCAGAGCAATCAGGACCTCAGACTGGGGCGAAGGTTCACCTTCCAACAGGACAATGACCCTAAGCACGCAGCCAAGACAATGCAGGAGTGGCTTCGGGACAAGTCTCTGAATGTCCTTGAGTGGCCCAGCCAGAGCCCAGACTTGAACCCGATCGAAAATCTGTGGAGAGACCTGAAAAAAGCTGTGCAGCAACGCTTCCCATCCAACTTGACAGAGCTTGAGAGGATCTTCTGATAAGAATGGGAGAAACTCCCATTGGGAGAAACATCATACTTAAGACGACTCGAGGCTGTAATCGCTGCCAGTGGTGCTTCATCAAAACGTTGAGTAAAGGGTCTGAATACTTACGGGTGAAGTCGGAAGTTTACATAAACCTTAGCCAAATACATTTAAATTCAGTTTTTCACAATTCCTGACATTTAATCCTGGTAAGAATTCCTATTTTTAGGTCAGTTAGGATCACCACTTTATTTTACGAATGTGAAATGTCAGAATAATAGTAAAGAGAATGATTTATTTCAGCTTTTATTTCTTTCATCACATTCCCAGTGGGTCAGAAGTTTACATACACTCAATTAGTATTTGATAGCATTGCCTTAAAATTGTTTAACTTGGGTCAAACGTTTCGGGTAGCCATCCACAAGCTTCCCACATTCCTCCTGACAGAGCTGGAGTAAGGTTTGTAGGCCTTGCTCGCACATGCTTTTTCAGTTCTGCCCACACATTTTCTATAGGATTGAGGTCAGGGCTTTGTGATGGCCACTCCAATACCTTGACTCTGCTTCACGTTTGGGATGGTGTTCTTCGGCTTGCAAGCCTCCCCCTTTTTCCTCCAAACATAACGATGGTCATTATGGCCAAACAGCTCTAATTTTGTTTCATCAGACCAGAAGACATTTCTCCAAAAAGTACGATCTTTGTCCCCATGTGCAGTTGCAAACCATAGGCTGGCTTTTTTATGGTGGTTTGGAGCAGTGACTTCTTCCTTGCTGAACGGCCTTTCAGGTTATGTCGATATAGGACTCGTTTTACTGTGGATATAGATACTTTTGTACCTGTTTCCTCCAGCATCTTCACATCCCTTTACTGTTGTTCTCGGATTGATTTGCACTTTTCGCACCAAAGTACATTCATCTCTAGGACACAGAACGCGTCTTCTTCCTGAGCGGTATAACGGCTGCGTCGTCCCATGGTGTTTATACTTGCGTACTATTGTCTGTACAGATGAATGTCGTACCTTCAGGCATTTGGAAATACCTCACAAGGATGAACCAGACTTGTGTACGTCTACAATTTTCTTTTCTTAGGTCTTGGCCGATTTCTTTTGATTTTCCCATGATGTCAAGCAAAGAGGCACTGAGTTTGAAGGTAGGCCTTAAAATACATCCACAGGTACACCTCCAATTGACTCAAATGATGTTAATTAGCCTATCAGAAGCTTCTAAAGCCATGACATAATTTTCTGGAATTTCCCAAGCTGTTTAAAGGCACAGTCAACTTAGTGTATGTAATCTTCTGACCCACTGGAATTGTGTTACAGTGAATTATAAGTGAAATAATCTGTCTGTAAACAATTATTGGAAAAATTACTTGTGTCATGCACAAAGTAGATGTCCTAACCGACAAAACTATAGTTTGTTCTAGGGGATCAGTGCACGACTTGACCGTTTTGGAGAGCCTGGCGTGCCCAAAGTAAAATGCCTCCCATTCAGGCCCATAAAATAGGATATGCACATATTTGGTACCATTGGATAGGAAACACTCTGAATTTTGTAAAACTGTTAACCATTTGTCTGTGAGTAAAACAGAATGGATATGGCAGGCGAAACCCCGAGGAATTTCTGTCCTGGAAAAAGTGGTTTTCACAGAGTGCCTCATTTGGAACCCCTCCCTCATGAAAATGCCCATAAAAGGGCATATGAATGCAGTACCTATCGCTTCCTCTGGATGTCAACAGTCTCGAGAAAGTGTTTTGATTCTGTTTAGATGAATTAGAGCAGAGAAGAAGAGGAAATCAGGAAGTGTCCCTTTGGAAGTCTATAGGAGTGGACGCGCGCTCTCGCCAAGCGCGCACTGTGTTTTTTTCCGTCTTTAGAGCTCAGTTTATATTCCGGTTGATTTATTATAGTAAATATACGTAAANAGGATACATTTAAAATGATGTTTGATTGTTCTTGGACAAGTTTATAGGTACAAGATGAACGAGTTCTCGTCACGTTTCAATGGAGTAGTGGACGCTGTAGTTTCTGATTATAACGCGCGAACCAAATGGAGATTTATGGATAAAATACATGACTTTTTCTAACAAAAGAACCATGGATTGTCTTCGTTGGACACTTAGGAAGACCTCAGCAGAAGTTCTTCAACAGGTAATTGATTTGTTTTCGCTGTGAAATGTGTTATGTGTGTGCCGTGATGGCTAATGAATTCATGGCTATGGGAAAAATATGTGAGGTGCTACCCTCAAACAATCATATGTAGTGCTTTCGCCGTAAAGCCTTTTTGAAATCTGACAACGCTGTGATATTGCCAAGAAACAGAGCTTTTGATGAGTATGGAACACTTGTATATTGGTGGATGTTTAATAATTCAACTTTTGGATTTTGTATTTGGCGCCTTGCATTTCACCTGGTAGTGTCGGGAGTGGGGCGCTAGCGCCCCAGTGATCCCTAAGAAGTAAAACAAGAAATGTGTAGAGTGGTTGAAAAACGAGTTTTAATGACTCCAACCGAAGTGTATGTAAACTTCTGACTTCAACTGTACATGTGATATTTCTGTTTTTTATTTTGAATAAATTTGCTTTGTCATTGTGGGGTATTGTGTGTAGATGGATGAGGGGGAAAAAAATTTCATCCATTTGAGAATAAGGCTGTAATGTAACATAATATGTAACAATTCAAGAGGTCTGAATACTTTCCGAATGATCTGTGCGTATGTATTACAAATTGAAAAAAGAAGCCTCTGTATCTGTCCCTTTCCAGGGTCACACTACTCTTCCTTTGTACGTCATCATGAAACTCCCCTCTCCGCTCATAGACCAAACCATCAGAGGCAGATCGAGACAGACTAAAAGTGTTGAGGAACAGCATCGTGGCTTTCTCTGTCAGTTAGATCAGCACTCAGCACTGAGCTCTCTGTATTTCAGCCCCAGCCTCTTTCTCTCTCTCTCTCCCTCTTTCTCTATCCCTTTCTCTCTCTCTTCCTCTCTAAGACGACTTAGGAGGTAAAACTGACTAGGAGTCTCGGAACGCCGAATAATCACACTTTGATCATCTTCTAGTTGTTCTATTTCTGTGTGTGTGTGTGTGTGTGTGTGTGTGTGTGTGTGTGTGTGTGTGTGTGTGTGTGTGTGTGTGTGTGTGTGTGTGTGTGTGTGTGTGTGTGTGTGTGTGTGTGTGTGTGTGTCACACACACACACACAGTGACTTCCAGACACATTAGACTAACGGGACCATAATGATCCCTTTTTTCCCTGCCACTTTCAGACAATGTCAAAGCTTCAAAGAGAATAGCTTCTATACTAAAATATTTGCACACACATCCTGCTGCAGAGAACATCCAACAGAAGACTGCTGCTGCTGCCACAGACGTTAATATTTTGTAATTTTCCTACATTAAAGTGCTTATGTGGAGGTTAAGAACCACATGGAGAAGTGGGAAAGTTCAGATATGTCTCTGAACACTTACAATGCAGGGGGGAATGATTAGACTTTGATTAATTCTAAAAGCCTCCATTTCGCCTTGACGTCTCTCTCTCTCTCTCTCTCTCTCTCTCTCTCTCTCTCTCTCTCTTTACCACCCACCAGTCTTTCCTCTCTGTCCCTGTCGGTTTCCTGTGCCACTGTGTCAGCAGAGCGGGAATTGCAGTACAGGGGTGACATTTCAAGCAGACAGATTAGGCCTCTCTCCAATTAATTTTGCTTTCCTTCCCGGTTAAATATACAATCAACCAAAGGCAAAATGTCAGTGAAACAAACGAGGAGATGCCATGCGGCTGACAATTACCGCCAAGCACCTCAGAAATGCCAATATGTTAAAGCTGGAGCAGACTGCAGGATGAACGGGACAAACAAGACCGGGTTCAAATACTATTCGAAATATTTCCAATAATTTTAGCATTTGCTCTAGTCTGCCTATAGTAGTGCCAGTTGGGTGTAGTTTGCACTTTTGTGACTATTCTGATGGTTCAGTTGCACCAGGCAAGACCAATTGAACCCTGGTAAAGTATTTGAAATGGTTTTGAATAATAATTGAACCCAGGTCTGGGACAAACATCACTGTTTGGGACTGTTGGTACAATCAGGGCTGGCCTTAGACTTACATGTTAGTGGGAGAAGGACAGAAGGACAGAAGGTAGACGAGAAGAAGACAAAGTATTTGCACAATGTGTCTAGGGAAGTTGAGACACCTGCTCCTCCAATCCACACACAGATCAAAACTCAGGGTTTTTTAAAGCCTGAAAGGATAAGCCTTTGGTTCCTAATTGGTACAAATGGTGCAGCATGCAGAGTGTCATAAAAATGTTATTTTAAATAAAAGCCTATTTCATCCAATATCAACTGACAAATTAATGTATTTGCCCTTATCAATAAACTCAATGCATTGATATTCATTTGCCAAGGACGCCCTTAAAAAACATCCAAAATCATGGACTACTGATCTGCCAAAGGCCAACAGCCACTGATGTTTGATTTTGTAATTAAAAACAATCTGACCCCCCAAAAAACGATGTCCTGCTCCTTCCATGACATTTGCTAAATGCTTATATTTTACACTGCTCATTTGTCAGAATTTTGAAAGTATTTAGAGCCTTTTAACCGTTTTTTTCACACCTATTCCTTACTTATCCCGCCAAGACAATATGCTGTAGGACGTTGGTACCCGAAAACATGCCATGCGATTGTTTGAGGATTGTTTGAGAACAGCGCCCCACATCAAAATATTTTTCTACCGGCACAGGTTTCATACATTCACATAAAACTATTAAATATTCACATACTTTTTGAAAAACTTCCTCTGATTTGTCATACAAAGGGTTCCATGCTATAACCTGTAGTGTCGTTTTTTAGATAAATGTAGTGGCTCTACAGCAGGTCTTTAGAAACAAACGCAGGCAAGCCGGTTTACACACTCCTTATTTTAATAAGGCACAAAAATCTACGAACGTAGATAAGAACTGCTCACACACCGAGCCACAAACATGAAACAATCACGGACAACACTGATGGGGGGAACAGAGGATTAAATAACACATGTAATTAGGGTAATGATGACCAGGTGTGAATAATGACAAGACAAAACAGAAACTGAGAAATGGATCGGTGGTGGCTAGAACTCCGGTGACGTCAGACCGCCGGTAGACGCCCGAACCAGGAGAGGGACCAACTTCAGCTGAAGTCGTGACAATAAAATCCTTCTTTTTATATATATTTTATTTATTTTACCTTCATTTAACTAGGCAAGTCAGTTAAGAACAAATTCTTATTTTCAATGACGGCCTAGGAACACTGCCTTGTTCAGGGGCAGAACGACAGATTTTTACCTTGTCAGCTCGGGGATTCGATCTTGCAACCTTTCGGTTACTAGTCCAACGCTCTAACCACTAGGCTATATCCCAAAAAGTTGGCGCCATCGATTTGAAGTAATCCACTCGTTCAACTTGCAGAGAAAGGAATCCGAAAAATCTACCCCTAAACTTTGTTTCAACAAGTCAAAATATGTTTCTATTCACTCCTCAGATAACAAACTAAATATTATAGTTTTTTAGGGTAAGAAGTATGTTCAATAGGAAACCGATTTTAGCAGGTGCGTAATTTCTTCAAGGTGCGCGCAAACACGAATTTCCAAGACTGTGTCTTTCTACTAAAACTGTTATTTCTTATTAGTTTTTGAAGTTACAAGCCTGAAACCTTGAACATAGACTTCTGACACCCTGTGGAAGCCATAGGAGTTGCATCCAGGGAGCTAATTTTCAATATGACCTTTCTCTTGCATTTCTAAGACGATGGTCTCTCTCAACAACAAAAAATACAGTTGGTTTTTCTTTGGATTTTCTCCTACCATATCTATGTGTGTTATGTGTTATGCCTATTTTTCAGCAGTTCGGCGCACGTTAATACTTTGACAGTGTGTTTATATCATTCTCTTTTACGTTTTACTTTGTAAAAATAAGCTGTTACAAGACTGTTTTATTTACTCTAACTCTATTACTAATTAAATATATGACTATCCAACATGATGAGCGGGAATCGTTCAATGCCAGTCAGCCTGCACAGCCGGCCCTTGAAAGAACACATAAACTATACCGAAACTTATTTCACACATAAAAAGAGTCAGCCTATAGACAAGATTAAATTGACAATAATCTGATGAGTGACAATGTTAGGCCTATCAGTTATAAAATTGTACATGAGGAGATGGGCGCATCTTTTAATTTACTGATGCAGGAAAATTATCATCACTTCATCAAATCCTCCTTCAGAGTCACATGCAGGTAAAACATGTTGAATTCTATATAGGATAAGAAAGCGCATGTTCTGCAGTTTCTATTACACTTCCCTCTCAGAGGTGCAGCTCTATTTCCAAATGTAACTTTTACCAAGAATATCCGTGCTTCCCATGCATTCATCACCTGACCACTCCTGCGGCAGCATTGCTCTGGCAACTAAGCAAAAACTAGTAACATAATAAAATGTAAATCAAAATATGCTATTTATTTATACAATTAATCCTTTAAAATTGTTCTTGAACTGGTGATTTTGTTTAGAAATACAGCAAATTATTTCACCTGTGACCTGGCTGGTTATATTATTATACATTTTTTGGTTTCTACATTGTCAAAAGAGGCCAAAACTGGACTTTATTAATTACTATACCTCTATTGCTAATCAAATCTACAAGTAAAGTTGATCAAATAGATTACACTGTAATGTTTTTATTGTAAGGGAAACGAAAATAGGCTACAGGCCTACATGTTTTCTAGGACTTTGTAGAATTACACAAAACACATCCTTGACTCTACAGTGAGGGAAAAAAGTATTTGATCCCCTGCTGATTTTGTACGTTTGCCCACTGACAAAGAAATGATCAGTCTATAATTTTAATGGTAGGTTTATTTGAACAGTGAGAGACAGAATAACAACAAAAAAATCCAGAAAAGCGCATGTGAAAAATGTTATAAATTGATTTGCATTTTATTGAGGGAAATAAGTATTTGACCCCCTCTCAATCAGAAAGATTTCTGGCTCCCAGGTGTCTTTTCTACAGGTAACGAGCTGAGATTAGGAGCACACTCTTAAAGGGAGTGCTCCTAATCTCAGTTTGACATCCTTGGAGAGCTCTTTGGTCTTGGCCATGGTGGAGAGTTTGGAATCTGATTGATTGATTGCTTCTGTGGACAGGTGTCTTTTATACAGGTAACGAGCTGAGATTAGGAGCACACTCTTATTAGGACTCTGCCACAACTGGAGGTCTGCTGGTTGGATTCTCTTTATTTGCACTGCACACGAAGTGACAACAAACAATATGTTAGCCCTTGGTACCGTTACAGCTCTCGGGCACCTTGCTAGTTGAAGGTCAGGCAAAAATACAGATAACCCGCGATGGACCAAACCACAATATACAAAACTTTTACAATCAGGTGTATTTAAACATAGATATGAAAAAGTGTTTGTACAAAAAAAATGCAGCTGTAATTAAATACAAAAATACATTGAATTATTATTATTATTATCAAATTATTAACATCCCCTCTTGACCTGGCCTATTTGAACTGGTCCTTGTGTGTAATTTGGTGCATAATCTAGGGGAACAACATCACACTGCTACACTAGCTAACATTGAACATACTATATTTGGTTAACTTTAGCTAGCTATGACAATCGGTTTGTATTGCTAGTACTCCATGGTTTAGGATTATAGGTCATTGCTTAGCTAGCCAACGTTAACGTTACATGTCTAAACAAAAGACCCCAAGTTAAAGCTTGCCGTTCCCTAGCTAACATTAGATGAGGTTAGATGGCTGGCTTGCTAGCTAACATTAATTTACGTTTATGGATTGTGTATGAAGTTACTATAGTGATGTTTTCTCAGAATGCCAATTTGCATTGCTAGTTATAGCCTACTGTTTGAAAGCTAACATTGAAGCTATTTTGTTAACTTTAGCTAGCTATGGCACTCAGTTTGTATTGCTTGTACTCTACGGTTTGGGATTATGGTTAATTGTTTAGCTGGCTAGCTAGCTAGCTACATGTCTAAACAAAAGACCCCAAGTTATAGCCTGCTGTTAGCTAGCTAACATGAATTTACGTGTATGGACATTAAACCTATTTTGTTAATTTTAGCTAGCTATGACATTCGGTTTGTATTGCTAGTACTCTATGGTTTGGGATTATAGTTAATTGTTTAGCTGGCTAGCTAGCTAGCTACATGTCTAAACAAAATACCCCAAGTTAAAGCTTGCTGTTAGCTAGCTAGCTGACGTTAGATGAACTGTGTGTAGTGATGTTATCTCAGAATGCCATTTTACATCTATTGTATAATAATGCAAAAATATTTGTATCTGGAATTTGTCTTCAGCATCAGTAGAACACACCTGACTGTCCTCCACCAGTCGTACAAAGAGAATGGTCTATTGCCTCCCATCAAAAAGAGAGCTGGCCCAAGCAAGCACAGGTTACACCTGAAGCATGAGGACTTGCAGCGAGTGGTGAACTTCATCAATCCAGGTGGTGAGTCACATATGGCATGCACATAGACATTGATTATGTGGGCATGCATGTGTCCATAAACCCTCATCATATTGACTCATTCACTTTTAAATCCAGCTGCTGGATGGAGGACGGGCAGGGAATGTCTTGGAAGGGCACGCACACACACTGTCTGTGCATATGGTAACCAATGGCCCGCAGCAGGCACTGCTGCACGGCCAAAACTGGAAGTTGAACCCATCCAGAAATAGACGGACCAGCTACAAGCTCATACTGGATGTGTGGACAAGCTCATACTGGGCGTGTGGTGGCTGTGTCCTGCATGGGGTTGGTGGGGAAGGGGGAGCCTGGGGAGGAGGGGGAGACTGGGGCCAGTACAGAATAAAGTGGACAAGGTCATTAGTGAGCCAGGGGTACAAATTACTATGGACACCACACTCTTAGAATTAGTGGTGACTTGAGGAACCCTGGAGTTACTCAAGGAACCATTGCTATTCAGTGGTTCATATTTGCACCTTCGGTTTGTTGAGGGGTTCTTGGAGGAACATTTAATCATGTCAAGTGTTATTGAAGTGTTGTGGTTACAGGTTCATCTGCCTTATCTAAAGCCTATTATTTGGGGAAGTTGCTGAAGGCCACCAAGTGCTAACAGTCAGTATCTAAATAATATATGTGAAATGCTTGATAGTGTATGTGATGTAAACCGAGAGGTCTACTTTCATCAAGCTGTCCAGATGAAGCTTCTCACTGTAACTGTAATGAATACTCAGGGAGAAAAAGGTGTTCAAAGTTTCAGATATTTTTTTATAACCCAACCCTGATCTGTACTTCTCCACAACTTTGTCCCTGACCTGTTTGGCGAGCTCCTTGGTCTTCATGGTGCCACTTGCTTGGTGGTGCCACTTGTTTTGTGGTGTTGCAGACTCTGGGCCTTTCAGAACAGGTGTATATATACTGAGATCATGTGACAGATCATGTGACTCTTAGATTGCGCACAGGTGGACTTTATTTAACTAATTATGTGACTTCTGAAGGTAAGTGGTTGCACAATATCTTATTTAGGGGCTTCATAGCAAAGGGGGTGAATACATATGCACGCACCACTTTTCCATTTTTAATTTTTTAGAATTCTTTGAAACAAGTCATTTTTTTCATTTCACTTCACAAATTTGGACTATTTTGTGTATGTCCATTACATGAAATCCAAATAAAAATCCATTTAACTTCTTAGGGATCACTGCACAACTTGACCGTTTTGGAGAGCCTGGCGTGCCCAAAGTAAAATGCCTCCCATTCAGGCCCAGAAAATAGGATATGCACATATATGGTACCATTGGATAGGAAACACTCTGAATTTTGTAAAACTGTTAACCATTTGTCTGTGAGTAAAACAGAACGGATATGGCAGGCAAAACCCCGAGGAATTTCTGTCCTGGAGAAAGTGGTTTTNCCTATCGCTTCCTCTGGATGTCCTTTGTCTCTAGAAAGTGGTTTCATGCTGTTCAGATGAGTTAGAACAGAGAAGAAGAGAGAATCAGGAAGTGCCTCTTTGGAACTCTGTAGGACTGGGCACGCGCTCTCGCCAAGCGCGCACTGTGTTTCCCTCGGTCTGTAGAGCTCAGTTTATATTCCGGTTGATTTATTATAGTAAATATACGTAAAAGTGTTCCTAAGGATACATTTAAAATGATGTTTGATTGTTCTTGGACAAGTTTATAGGTATAAGATGAACGAGTTCGCGCCACGTTTCAATGGACTAGTGGAGGCTGTCGTTTCTGACTATGACGCGCGAACCAAATGGAGATTTATGGATATAATACATGACTTTTTCTAACAAAAGAACCATGGATTGTCTTCGTTGGACACTTAGGATGACCTCAGCAGAAGTTCTTCAACAGGTAATTGATTTGTTTTCGCTGTGAAATGTGTTATGTGTGTGCCACGCTGGCTAATGAATTCATGGCTATGTGAAAAGTATGTGAGGTGCTGTCCTCAAACAATCAAATGTAGTGCTTTCGCCGTAAAGCCTTTTTGAAATCTGACAACGCTGTGATATTGCCAAGAAACAGAGCTTTTGATGAGTATGAAACACTTGTATATTGGTGGATTTTTAATAATTCAACTTTGGGATTTTGAATTTGGCGCTTTACATTTTACCTGGTGGTGTCGGGAGTGGGTCGCTAGCGCCATAATGATCCCTGAGAGGTTAAATTACAGGTTGTAATGCAAAAAAAAATGAAAAATGCCAAGGGTGGTGAATACTTTCGCAAGCCACTGTAAGGCTCCATGGATTGATGAGGAATTGAAAAACTGTATGGTTGAAAGAGATGGGGCAAAAGGAGTGGCTAAATTTGGCTGCACATCTGACAGTTCGACTTACGGCAAATTGAGAAATTATGTGACTAAACTCAACAAAAGGAAGAATAAACTGTATTATGAAGCCAAGATCAATGATATAAAGGATGATGAATAAAATTACTTTGGAGTACTTTAAATGAAATTATGGGCAGAATAATTTCATCGAATCAGATGGCATATTCATCACAAAAGCATTTGATGTTGCCAATTATTTTAATGATTGGCAAAGTGGGCAAACTTTACGAATTTTGTAAAGTTAGTGTGGGAGAAGTTGAAAAATTATAGTTATCAATCAATAATGACAAACAAATTGGCATTGACAACAAATTGAACCCCTCCCATCACAAAAAAAATGATGGTTTGAAGCTATACACAGGGGTTCCTCGAAGACCCTTTTCAGAGATGTTCCTCTAGGAACCTTTTTCAACTATAAATGTTCTGCCGGTGTGGCAACCCAAAAGGTTATTCCAGGCCCCTTTACTTCTAAGAGCGCAGGTGACTGGTTAATAGTGTCTTGATCAGCTTGGACACAGAGAGCAGGGAGATGACATGAGACAGAATTAAAAAACTATCGGAGACAGACCTCCCACAGGTGAGCAAAGCCAACTTACTTCCAGCCCTGAGCAGAGACGAGCAGAGATTTCAAGCTGTTTCTGTTGGAAAGGGATTCCTCTAACGCGAACACGCTCCCAGAACAGTCCCGCTCCCACTGCCAAGTCCATCTGTTACTTTCCCCATGCAATCCGCCATCTCTCCCACACACACACACACACAGACACACACACACACACAGACACACACAAATACAGGCACGCACTTCACACATGCAAGCATGCACGCACGCAGGCAAGCACGCACACACACACACGCAAACCATCATGCCTGAAATCAGAAGCTGAGAGCCAAGCTCCAGTTTCACGCTTGCCCTCCCCTGGCTACTATCAACCACACAACCACAAGCATATGGGAGGCTGCTGTCAACGTCAGGAAGAGAAGATCAAATCAAATCAAAGTTTATTTGTCACGTGCGCCGAATACAACAGGTGTAGACCTTACAGTGAAATGCTGAATACAACAGGTGTAGACCTTACAGTGAAATGCTTACTTACAGGCTCTAACCAACAGTGCAAAAAATAATAAAAAGGTATTAGGTTAACAATAGGTAGGTAAAGAAATAAAAACAGCAGTATATACAGTAGCGAGGCTATATACAGTAGCGAGGCTGTAAAAGTAGCGAGGCTATAGAAGTGGCGAGGCTACATACAGACACCGGTTTTCAGGCTGATTGAGGTAGTATATGTACATGTAGTTATGGTTAAAGTGACTATGCAAAAAAGGGGTTGGCGGGTGGTGGGACACAATGCATGCAAGATGAAGACGCGGTGGGTGGTTGAGAGAAAACAGATGTAATTCTGAGCAGGTTCCAACCTGTTTTAGCTAGCGGAGTGTGAAAATAGAAGGATAACACTGTTCCAAGTCTGTTTGATCACTTCCTGTCTCCGGGATGCACAGCCAACCTGGCTTCACCTCTTCTCTTTGCAAATGACCACTTTTGATATTAGAGCTTGGTTGCATCCCAAATGACACCCTTTTCTCTGTAACAGGATAAAGCTCTGCTCTGTAGGGCCCTGGTCAAAAGTGATGCACTATATATATTTTGATATGTAAATGCAGAGTCGATGGGTAATTACACTAATGAATGACATGACAGAGGGACACGATGCTACATTCAAGGTCTTACAGCTGCAGGGAGATGGTGGACTGCCAACACACTGTAAAGTTTTATCAAGGTCTTACTGCTGCAGGGAGATGGTGGACTGCTAACACACTGTAATGTTGTATCAAGGTCTTACTGCTGCAGGGAGATGGTGGACTGCCAACACACTGTAAAGTTTTATCAAGGTCTTACTGCTGCAGGGAGATGGTGGACTGCCAACACACTGTAATGCTTTATCAAGGTCTTACTGCTGCAAGGAGATGGTGGACTGCCAACACACTGTAATGCTTTATCAAGTTCTTACTGCTGCAGGGAGATGGTGGACTGCCAACACACTGTAACGTTTTATCAAGGTCTTACTGCTGCAGGGAGATGGTGGACTGCTAACACACTGTAATGTTGTATCAAGTTCTTACTTCTGCAGGGAGATGGTGGACTGCAAACACACTGTAAAGTTTTATCAAGGTCTTACTGCTGCAGGGAGATGGTGGACTGCCAACACACTGTAATGCTTTATCAAGGTCTTACTGCTGCAAGGGAGATGGTGGACTGCCAACACACTGTAATGCTTTATCAAATTCTTACTGCTGCAAGAAGATGGTGGACTGCCAACACACTGTAATGTGTTATCAAGGTCTTAGCGCTGCAGGGAGATGGTGTACTGCCAACACACTAATGTTTTATCAAGTTCTTACTTCTGCAGGGAGATGGTGGACTGCCAACACACTGTAATGCTTTATCAAGGTCTTACTGCTGCAGGGAGATGGTGGACTGCCAACACACTAATGTTTTATCAAGTTCTTACTTCTGCAGGGAGATGGTGGACTGCTAACACAAAGTAATGTTTTAATAACGCCATCCCAGTGTCAGGTATGTTATAGGGATTTCTACTAAGTTGATGACAATGGCCTTGAATCCTTCCTGTAGCCTCTCTCTTTATTTTTGTCTCTGAGCCTGTCTCTCATGTTCTTTTGCTCGTGTTCTCTCTCTCTCCCTATCTCTTGCTCTTTCTCTATTTATCTCTTATTATCCCCACATTACAATGTCATTATCTGTAAATACACACACACACACAAATACACACTCTGCCACTGTTTAAGCCATTGTTATTCTGTCCTTTCATGTCTGGAACAAAAACCCTCACCTTCCAGTTCAGACCCACATTAAAATCTGTTTCCTGGTTTTATAACTGTGCTGGCCTTATCACACGCCTACAAATACCAAGTAACTCAACCCAGTATTCTTTCTGACGGGCCTGGCTCTCAGGGGCAGAGGGAGGCTATGACATAAAATGTTATTTTATAAATATTCCCTTAGTGGGATAATATTGAAATCAAAGGCCAAGGCATCTTGGAAGGACAAAGGATCTATCCCCTATATAGTATACCATATAGCCCTATGGGCCCTGGTCAAAAGTAATACACTTTATAGGGAATAGGGTGCCATTTTGGATGCTTCCCATGGCTTTCAGACTGATCCTCCGTTCTGATCTGGTCTGCTCTGTCTGTGGAGGCTAGACACCATTCACATTCACCCAGTGACTCTATCCAAATTGGAAACACACTCTTTAGCTTCCTCTCATCTCTGGCTCGCCATGGATACCTGGAGTGCAGCCTGATGGATACCTGGAGCGTAGCATGAAGGATACCTGGAGCGGAGAATGATGGATACATGGAGCGTAGCATGATGGATACATGTAGCGTAGCATGATGGATACCTGGAGCGTAGCATGATGGATACCTGGAGGGCAGCATGATGGATACCTGGAGCGTAGCATGATGGATACCTGGAGCGTAGCATGATGGATACCTGGAGCGTAGCATGATGGATACCTGAAGCGTAGCATGATGGATACCTGGAGGGCAGCATGATGGATACCTGGAGCGTAGCATGATGGATACCTGAAGCGTAGCATGATGGATACCTGGAGGGCAGCATGATGGATAACTGGAGCGTAGCATGATGCCTCAATAGAAAAAAATTATAACACCAACACAAACACACACACACATGCACACACCCAGGCTGGAATAAATCACAGGTTGTTGATAAAGAAGGCAGTTAGAAGGCAATTAGTATCATACTGGTTTATATCTTTGTACTGAAGCCGATTATCATCAATATGTTATGAATAAATTACTATATCAAGGTTGTTGTTTCAATGCACCATCTGTGTTTGGGTAGTTATTCAGGTTATATCAGAGACTGCAAGCGGGAAACTGCTGCTTGGGTAGTCTCTTTAGATTTGAGATGCAGTTTGAATAAAAAGGAAAAACCAAACAATGTACAGCTGGGCGTCAGCTTACAGAACAAACTAAACACAGTTCTGTCAATAGGATAACATGGTGTTCCTTGTGCTCACAAGGATGTATAATTTTCTTATTGGACAATAAGGAGAAGGTATAGTTAAGCAACTGTCTGTGGGTGTACAAATGGCTCCCTGTTCTCTATATAGCGCACTACTTTTGACCAGGGCCCATATAGAAAAGGGTGCCATTTGTGACTAGTCCCCTGTCTTTCTAGGTCTCCATTGGTGGCTATTGTCAGCACACAGCTCTCAATGTCCTCTGTTCTCTCCACCTTTCCTCTTTCCCTTCCCTTATTGTTTCCAGCAAACAAACAAAGCTTTTCCGCCAAAGCCTGATCAGTGTTAGGCAGGGAAGAGGATTGTGTGTGTGTGTGTGTGTGATTGTGTACAGTTGAAGTAGGAAGTTTACATACACCTTAGCCAAATATATTTAAACTCAGTTTTCACAATTCCTGACATTTAATCCTAGTAAAAATTCCCTGCCTTAGGTCAGTTAGGATCACCACTTTATTTTAAGAATGTGAAATGTCAGAATAATAGTAGAGATAATGATTTATTTCAGCTTTTATTTCTTTCATCACATTCCCAGTGGGTCAGAAGTTTACATACACTCAATTAGTATTTGATAGCATTGCTTTTAAATTGTTTAACTTGGGTCAAACGTTTCGGGTAGCCATCCACAAGCTTCCCACAATAAGTTGGGTGAATTTTGGCCCATTCCTCCTGACAGATCTGGTGTAACTGAGTCAGGTTTGTAGGCCTCCTTGCTCCTACACACTTTTTCAGTTCTGCCCACACCATTTCTATAGGATTGAGGTCAGGGCTTTGTGATGGCCACTCCAATACCTTGACTTTGTTGTCCTTATGCCATTTTGCCAAAACTTTGGAAGTATGCCTGGGGTCATTGTCAATTTGGAAGATCCATATGCAACCAAGCTTTAACTTCCTGACTGATGTCTTGAGATGTTGCTTCAATATATTTACATAATTTTCCTTCCTCATGCTGCCATCCATTTTGTGAAGTGCACCAGTCCCTCCTGCAGCAAAGCACCCACCCAACATGATGCTGCCACCCCCGTGCTTCATGGTTGGGATGGCGTTCTTTGGCTTGCAAGCCTCCCCCTTTTTCCTCCAAACACAACGATGGTCATTATGGCCAAACAGTTCAATTTTTGTTTCATCAGACCAGAGGACATTTCTCCAAAAAGTTTGATATTTGTCCCCATGTGCAGTTGCAAACCGTAGTCTGTCTGTTTTTTTTTCATATCGGTTTGTCGATATAGGACTCGTTTTACTGTGGATGTAGATACTTTTGTACCTGTTTCCTCCAGCATCTTCACAAGATACTTTGCTGTTGTTTTAGGATTGATTTGCACTTTTTGCACCAAAGTACGTTCATTTCTAGGAGACAGAAGGCGTCTCCTTCCTGAGCGGTATGATGGCTGCGTGGTCCCATGGTGTTTATACTTGCATACTATTGTTTGTACAGATGAACGTGGTACCTTCAGGCGTTTGTAAATTGCTCCCCAGGATGAACCAGACTTGTGGAAGTCTACAATTGTTTTTCTGAGGTCTTGGCTGATTTCTTTTAATTTTCCCATGATGTCAAGCAAAGAGGCACTGAGTTTGAAGGTAGGCCTTGAAATACATCCACAGGTACACCTCCAATTGACTCAAACGATGTCAATTAGCCTATCAGAAGCTTCTAAAGCCATGACATAATTTTCTGGAATTTCCCAAGCTGTTTAACCTCTCAGGGATCATTGGGGCGCTAGCGACCCACTCCCGACACCACCAGGTAAAATGTAAAGCGCCAAATTCAAAATCCCAAAGTTGAATTATTAAAAATCCACCAATATACAAGTGTTTCATACTCATCAAAAGCTCTGTTTCTTGGCAATATCACAGCGTTGTCAGATTTCAAAAAGGCTTTACGGCGAAAGCACTACATTTGATTGTTTGAGGACAGCACCTCACATACTTTTCACATAGCCATGAATTCATTAGCCAGCGTGGCACACACATAACACATTTCACAGCAAAAACAAATCAATTACCTGTTGAAGAACTTCTGCTGAGGTCATCCTAAGTGTCCAACGAAGACAATCCATGGTTCTTTTGTTAGAAAAAGTCATGTATTATATCCATAAATCTCCATTTGGTTCACGCGTCATAGTCAGAAACGACAGCCTCCACTAGTCCATTGAAACGTGGCGCGAACTCGTTCATCTTATACCTATAAACTTGTCCAAGAACAATCAAACATCATTTTAAATGTATCCTTAGGAACACTTTTACGTATATTTACTATAATAAATCAACCGGAATATAAACTGAGCTCTACAGACCGAGGGAAACACAGTGCGCGCTTGGCGAGAGCGCGTGCCCAGTCCTACAGAGTTCCAAAGAGGCACTTCCTGATTCTCTCTTCNTGTTTTACTCACAGACAAATGGTTAACAGTTTTACAAAATTCAGAGTGTTTCCTATCCAATGGTACCAAATATGTGCATATCCTATTTTCTGGGCCTGAATGGGAGGCATTTTACTTTGGGCACGCCAGGCTCTCCAAAACGGTCAAGTTGTGCAGTGATCCCTAAGAAGTTAAAGACACAGTCAACTTAGTGTAATCTTCTGACCCACTGGAATTGTGATACAGTGAATTATAAGTGAAATAATCTGTCTGTAAAGAATTGTTGGAAAATTTACTTGTGTCATGCACAAAGTAGATGTGTATGTAAACTTCTGTCTTCAACTGTATCTGTGTGTGTGCGTGTGTATGTGTGTGTGTGCATACGTGTGCGTGCCTGCCTGTGTGTATATGCATGTGCGTGCGACAAGATGTGCCCAAATACACATGATGGGTCATTACACCCGTAATGCATTTCACCAGGATTAGCATGCTGCTGCTCCTTTCACCAGCCATAACAATCTTTAAGGCCCAGCTTTGATCCTCCTCACCCAGGAAACACACCAGCAGACAGACAGCACCTGCGTCCCAGACGGCACCCTAGTCCCTAATTACCTTTGACCTGGGGCCATAGGCACTGGCAGTATAGTATAGTGGCGTCCTATCCATGTTTTATTTTAATCATTCCTTTTATGCTCTAGATTTATAGAGCGTCTTGAACTCGGCTGTCTTGTGTCTTCCTGACAGCTTCGCAGGCACTTACTTTGTCAGTGTAATTCATTGCCATTACAGAGCGGAATATAAAAGGGCACCTTAAAGAGGAGGGGTGGGGTGGTAGGTGACTCACCAGCAGCGGCTGCTGCTTATTTCAGAAGACAAGGTGGGCTTAGGCTTCGTCCTCCATCAAAAACAACAACAAAAAACAATCCCAGAAGCAGAAAGCATTGACGGGTATAGCTAAGTATTTGAACTCTTCCTGACATCTTCTCCTGCAGAAAAACTCATTCATTTCTTTCCCTACTTTTCTCCCCTCTGAAGAAAGGAAAATAGTGCTGTCATTGGTCAGTTAGGACTGTGGATCAGCTCAGATGATTTCAGACCATTGGTTGAGTGTCAAGAAAGTGTTTGCTTCTGTGGGTCGCTCTGGATGGGAGTCTGTTAGTTAACTGAATGTAATGTAAATGTTGAGCGGCTTCACTTCAAGTAGATTGTATGTTTTAATATCCCCCCCAAAATAAAAAGTGTTTCTACAGTAATTGTGGCAATGATGCGTGATTGGGATGACTTCCTTGTTTCAAGTTAAAGTGTGGCGATCATTTGACATCTAATCCGCGCCATACCTTGTCTGGCATATACAGTGGGGCAAAAAAGTATTTAGTCAGCCACCAATTGTGCAAGTTCTCTCACTTAAAAAGATGAGAGAGGCCTGTAATTTTCATCATAGGTACACTTCAACTATGACAGACAAAATGAGGAAAACAAATCCAGAAAATCACATTGTTGTATTTTTTATGAATTTATTTGCAAATTATGGTGGAAAATAAGTATTTGGTCACATACAAACAAGCAAGATTTCTGGCTCTCACAGACCTGTAACTTCTTCTTTAAGAGGCTCCTCTGTCCTCCACTCGTTACCTGTATTAATGGCACCTGTTTGAACTTGTTATCAGTATAAAAGACACCTGTCCACAACCTCAAACAGTGACACTCCAAACTCCACTATGTCCAAGACCAAAGAGCTGTCAAAGGACACCAGAAACAAAATTGTAGACCTGCACCAGGTTGGGAAGACTGAATCTGCAATAGGTAAGCAGCTTGGTTTGAAGAAATCAACTGTGGGAGCAATTATTAGGAAATGGAAGACATACAAGACCACTGATAATCTTCCTCGATCTGGGGCTCCACGCAAGATCTCACCCCGTGGGGTCAAAATGATCACAAGAACGGTGAGCAAAAATCCCAGAACCACACGGGGGGACCTAGTGAATGACCTGCAGAGAGCTGGGACCAAAGTAACAAAGCCTACCATCAGTAACACACTACGCCGCCAGGGACTCAAATCCTGCAGTGCCAGACGTGTCCCCCTGCTTAAGCCAGTACATGTTCAGGCCCGTCTGAAGTTTGCTAGAGAGCATTTGGATGATCCAGATGAGGATTGGGAGAATGTCATATGGTCAGATGAAACCAAAATATAACTTTTTGGTAAAAACTCAACTCGTTGTGNGACTGAATCTGCAATAGGTAAGCAGCTTGGTTTGAAGAAATCAACTGTGGGAGCAATTATTAGGAAATGGAAGACATACAAGACCACTGATAATCTTCCTCGATCTGGGGCTCCACGCAAGATCTCACCCCGTGGGGTCAAAATGATCACAAGAACGGTGAGCAAAAATCCCAGAACCACACGGGGGGACCTAGTGAATGACCTGCAGAGAGCTGGGACCAAAGTAACAAAGCCTACCATCAGTAACACACTACGCCGCCAGGGACTCAAATCCTGCAGTGCCAGACGTGTCCCCCTGCTTAAGCCAGTACATGTTCAGGCCCGTCTGAAGTTTACTAGAGAGCATTTGGATGATCCAGATGAGGATTGGGAGAATGTCATATGGTCAGATGAAACCAAAATATAACTTTTTGGTAAAAACTCAACTCGTTGTGTTTGGAGGACAAAGAATGCTGAGTTGCATCCAAAGAACACCATACCTACTGTGAAGCATGGGGGTGGAAACATCATGCTTTGGGGCTGTTTTTCTGCAAAGGGACCAGGACGACTGATCCGTGTAAAGGAAAGAATGAATGGGGCCATGTATCGTGAGATTTTGAGTGAAAACCTCCTTCCATCAGCAAGGGCATTGAAGATGAAACGTGGCTGGGTCTTTCAGCATGACAATGATCCCAAACACACCGCCCGGGCAACGAAGGAGTGGCTTCGTAAGAAGCATTTCAAGGTCCTGGAGTGGCCTAGCCAGTCTCCAGATCTCAACCCCATAGAAAATCTTTGGAGGGAGTTGAAAGTCCGTGTTGCCCAGCGACAGCCCCAAAACATCACTGCTCTAGAGGAGATCTGCATGGAGGAATGGGCCAAAATACCAGCAACAGTGTGTGAAAACCTTGTGAAGACTTACAGAAAACGTTTGACCTCTGTCATTGCCAACAAAGGGTATATAACAAAGTATTGAGATAAACTTTTGTTATTGACCAAATACTTATTTTCCACCATAATTTGCAAATAAATAAATTAAAAATCCTACAATGTGATTTTCTGGATTTCTTTTTCTCATTTCGTCTGTCATAGTTGAAGTGTACCTATGATGAAAATTACAGGCCTCTCTCATCTTTTTAAGTTGGAGAACTTGCACAATTTGTGGCTGACTAAATACTTTTTTGCCCCACTGTATCTTTACACATATAATTGAACAACAATTATTACACGTCACACTGTAAACGTGAAATGAGGAAGTTATCCCATTGAGAAGGCAGATAAAGCCTTTTAAGCAAAAGCAATCACTCTTAGGTAACACTATATTTTACACCTAGCGTCATAACACGTTATGAAACGGTAATAACCATGTCATAATGTGTCATAACAGCTGACATGACTTGTCATAACCTGTCATAATATGGTCATAACACTGTCATGACACATTTATTTAAACCTGTTGTGACATATATTGTGTTATTTTATGTCTGGTTATGACACTTACCACACAAGGAAAACCATTGGGGTTTTCCTTGTGAAAACCAAACTGGGGTACGCATACCCGCCAAATAAAAATGTGATTCACATTTAAAAAAAATGTATATATATATATATATATAAACTCAGCAAAAAAAGAAACGTCCTCTCACTGTCAACTTCGTTAATTTTCAGCAAACTTATTTGCTGACATATATTTGTATGAACATAACAAGATTCAACAACTGAGACATGAACTGAACAAGTTCCACAGACATGTGACTAACAGAAATTGAATAATGTGTCCCTGAACAAAAGGGGGGACAAAATCAAAAGTAACAGTCAGTATCTGGTGTGGCCACCAGCTGCATTATGTACTGCAGTGCATCTCCTCGTCATGGACTGCACCAGATTTGCCAGTGCTTGCTGTGAGATGTTACCCCACACTTCCACCAAGGTACTTGCAAGTTCCTGGACATTTCTGGGGGGAATGGCCCTGGCCCTAGCCCTCACTCTCCGATCCAACAGGTCCCAGACGTGCTCAATGGAATTGATATCCGGGCTCTTCGCTGGCCATGGCAGAACACTGACATTCCTGTCTTGCAGGAAATCACGCACAGAACGAGCAGTATGGCTGGTGGCATTGTCATGCTGGATGGTCATGTCAGGATGAGCCTGCAGGAAGGGTACCACATGAGGGAGGAGGATGTCTTCCCTGTAACGCACTGTGTTGAGATTGCCTGCAATGACAACAAGCTCAGTCCGATGATGCTGTGACACACCGCCCAAGACCACGACGGACCCTCCACCTCCAAATCGATCCCGCTCCAGAGTACAGACCTCGGTGTAACGCTCATTCCTGCAACGATAAACGCAAATCCGACCATTACCCCTGGTGAGACAAAACCGCGACTCAGTGAAGAGCAGTTTTTGCCAGTCCTGTCTGGTCCAGCAACGGTGGGTTTGTGCCCATAGGCGATGTTGTTGCCGGTGATGTCTGGTGAGGACCTGCCTTACAACAGGCCTACAAGCCCTCAGTCCAGCCTCTCTCAGCCTATTGTGGACAGTCTGAGCACTGACGGAGGGATTGTGCATTCCTGGTGTAACTCGGGCAGTTGTTGTTGGCATCTTGTACCTGTCCCGCAGGTGTGATGTTCGGATGTACCGATCCTGTGCAGGTGTTGTTACACGTGGTCTGCCACTGCGAGGACGATCAGCTGTCCATCCTGTCTCCCTGTAGCGCTGCCTTAGGCGTCTCACAGTACGGACATTGCAATTTATTGCCTAGCCACATCTGCAGTCCTCATACATCCTTGCAGCGTGCCTAAGGCACGTTCACACAGATGAGTAGGAACCCTGGGCATCTTTATTTTGGTGTTTTTCAGAGTGAGTAGAAAGGCCTCTTTAGTGTCCTAAGTTTTCATAACTGGGATCTTAATTGCCTACTGTCTGTAAGCCGTTCCACAGGTGCATGTTCATTAATTGTTTATGGTTCATTGAACAAGAATAGGAAACAGTGTTTAAACCCTTTACAATGAAGATCTGTGAAGTTATTTGTTTTTTTACGACTAATCTTTGAAAGACAGGGTCCTGAAAAAGGGACGCTTCCTTTATATATATAGTTTATATATATGTATGTATTTTTTTTTAACAAATTTTTTTATTCACATTTTCAAACAGTCCATTTATATTTTCCAACGGTGCCATACATTTGGGTGAGTTTTTTTTCTCGCCTGAGTAGCCTCGTTTCACTGCCAAAAATGTTATTAAACCATCTAGTGTTATACTTGTAATTGAACAATTGTAGTTGTATTTACAGATGGAAAACAAGTTTGTTATTAAGGCACATGAAACTTCACATGTTCCAGAAGGCATTTCTGCCAAAAAAACGCATTTTGCAACAAAAAAATGTATACATTCAAATTCCTCTCTTGTAATGTAATGACGTGTGACATATACCTAGCTTCCTGAAAAGGGTAATATATTCTGATATAGTTATGACCGTGTCATAACGGGTTAGGACGCTATGTGCCAAATAAAGTGCTACCCACTTTTGCATGTGAAAATCCATGTGTTTAACCTACATCACTTTTGTTTCGAGCCTACTGCGCCATCGGGCAAAATGGGGCACCTGGCTCAAGCCCCGGGATGCAGCCCGGGTCCAAAACTAATGCAATCAACACTATCCCATTTCACCTGTGGCAGGTCCAGGGCAGTACACATTTCCTGCAGTCAAATGACCAAATCGCCCTCTAGTGGCCACATGGGTGGAATGTTATTAATATTGTTTGTAATTTCATAATTAACAAAAATCCAGTGTTTCTATGTTAAACGGTTTTGTTATATTTCAGTCTTCTGTGAATTATATAAAGTCTAATATTAGGATGCAAACTCAAAATTCAATACATCAACTCTATATCTGACATGGTACAGGTGTCTTGTTTTTCTTAAGCCTTGTGTGAGGTGTATACTTTTGCTTCAAGTTAGATTAGTTTAACCCTCCTGCTGTGTTCTGGGCGAATTGGACCAATTTACAAGTTTTCTCTATAATTCATTTAATTCATCTGATTGTCGTAAGGTTCCATGACTTTGTCCACACAGGACATCTGAACACACAAAATACATTTTGATGATTTTCATAACATTTTGGGTGTTTTGTTCCCGGTCAAAAATGACCAGTCATTAGAAATGAATGGGTGAGACTACAATTAGTGTATAAAATTCAGTTCAGGAACATGCCCATTCATCAGATTGACACTTCCTCTCCCAGACTCACACATGCATGTGTGTTTGAGTACACACACACTCACACCTCACTCCCCTTCTTGGCTTCCATGGCAACCCCCACGGGAACCTTTCCAAAATAGAATCTTTCTCCCACAGGAACCACACCTGTTGGCATTCTCACAAACGATCGCAATATTGTTTCAATAATATATAGAACGTTTCTCGCAGCTCTGGTATAAAAAGCTTTTTTGAGGCCTTGCTCACAATTCATTCTGTGGCAGCACAATGACCAAATTATATACTGTATGTGAGGCTCTTGATCATATATTTGATCATGACACTGGTGATGAGGAGAGAGTCCTTGTTAAACCTTGACACAAAGTAGTCTGTGATAAATAGCACAAAAAGTTTCATCTGAGTATTTATTATAGTCAAAATACACCATACATTATGCTTTTTTACTCAAAAACAAGCTGTATGAGCTCAGGTCAATGAGGCCTGCAGGCCATAAATAGCAAATAGAAGTTCAAAACTTGTAATGTTCACAAGAAGTTAAGTTGATAAAAAGATCTAACACAACATTAGGTGATAATATATGTATTATTGTGGATTTATAATCAGCTATAATGGGGCGGTAATTTTCGACGGGGAACACAGAATTAATTAACATGAAACGAACACAGCAGGAGGGTTAAGACTACCAAGAAACACTCTATGTGACCCTGATTTAGCCCACTGCAGTAAAACGTTAATCAAATCTCTTCATTACTACAGCCACATGTAAAAATGGGGACAATACACGAAACAACAGAAGCCAGTAGATTCTTCACACAATACAATACAAACCTTATTTACATGGAGTCATTCATACTTCAATCAAACACAGCAACAGCACATAGCCACACAGTCAGTATGAAAGAATGCACACCTTTCTCTGAACCTGGCTTTGGGAGAGTTCGATTGCATCAAAAGCATGCTTCCCCCTTATAAAAATGTGTAAATCAAAAAGCAATTTAGATTGTACCTTCATGGTGGTTGCACAAAGTCCCCTCCTCCAAGATCACTTGTTATTTTGATATAGAATTTCACACTGGCTGTTCCAATTTGAAATTGCCAAAGAAAGTCTGAAGAGTGATTCCCATCTTTGGTTGGCTGTGTGTGTGTGTGTGTGTGTGTGTGTGTGTGTGTGTGTGTGTGTGTGTGTGTGTGTGTGTGTGTGTGTGTGTGTGTGTGTGTGTGTGTGTGTGTGTGTGTGTGTGTGTGTGTGTGTGTCTG
>QNTS01003004.1:38391-94644 GCA_003317085.1 Hucho hucho | reverse complement strand
TCAGCTTCTTTAGCAAGGCAGTGGTCGTCTTGGAGGTGTGTTTGGGGTCGTTATCACGTTGGAATACTGCCCTGCGGCCCAGTCTCCGAAGGGAGGGGATCATGCTCTGCTTCAGTATGTCACAGTACATGTTGGCATTCATGGTTCCCTCAATGAACTGTAGCTCCCCAGTGCCGGCAGCACTCATGCAGCCCCAGACCATGACACTCCCACCACCATGCTTGACTGTAGGCAAGACACACTTGTCTTTGTACTCCTCACCTGGTTGCCGCCACACACGCTTGACACCATCTGAACCAAATAAGTTTATCTTGGTCTCATCAGACCACAGGACATGGTTCCAGTAATCCATGTCCGTAGTCTGCTTGTCTTCAGCAAACTGTTTGCGGGCTTTCTTGTACATCATCTTTAGAAGAGGCTTCCTTCTGGGACGACAGCCATGCAGACCAATTTGATGCAGTGTACGGCGTATGGTCTGAGCACTGACAGGCTGACCCCCCACCCCTTCAACCTCTGCAGCAATGCTGGCAGCACTCATACGTCTATTTCCCAAAGACAACCTCAAATCAAATCAAATCAAATCAAATTTTATTTGTCACATACACATGGTTAGCAGATGTTAATGCGAGTGTAGCGAAATGCTTGTGCTTCTAGTTCCGACCTCTGGATATGACGCTGAGCACGTGCACTCAACTTCTTTGGTCGACCATGGCGAGGCCTGTTCTGAGTGGAACCTGTCCAGTTAAACCGCTGTATGGTCTTGGCCACCGTGCTGCAGCTCAGTTTCAGGGTCTTGGCAATCTTCTTATAGCCCAGGCCATCTTTATGTAGAGCAACAATTATTTTTTTCAGATCCTCAGAGAATTCTTTGCCATGAGGTGCCATGTTGAACTTCCAGTGACCAGTCAGTATGAGGAAGTGTGAGAGCGATGACACCAAATTTAACACACCTGCTCCCCATTCACACCTGAGACCTTGTAACACTAACGAGTCACATGACACCGGGAAGGGAAAATGGCTAATTGGGCCCAATTTGGACATTTTCACTTAGGGGTGTACTCACTTTTGTTGCCAGCGGTTTAGACATTAATGGCTGTGTGTTGAGTTATTTTGAGGGGACAGCAAATTTACACTGTTATACAAGCTGTACACTCACTACTTTACATTGTAGCAAAGTGTCATTTCTTCAGTGTTGTCACATGAAAAGATATACTCAAATATTTACAAAAATGTGAGGGGTGTACTCACTTTTGTGATATACTGCATGTATGGGTAGTCACAGGAATCGAACCCACTAACCTGGTGTCACAAGCACCATGCGCTACCATCTGAGCTGCAAAGGATCAGATGCACCAGTCTATTGTTGCAGTGCTTTGATAAACAGCGGCATGCGATTGTTTGACTGTCAGTTAACGGGTAGCTCCAGGTTTAAGGGCTGGCTAGATTAATGACGGCGGTTGGTACGGTCTCAATCCATGCTCTGCTCTGCTTGCTTTTGATGGAGGTGGGCTTTGAAACTTGTGAACTCTGAAACTAAAATGGCTCCGGATCCTGAACCGCTGCAGTTTGATCGATGATGTTCTGTCCTGGAGTTTTATGAAATATGTACATCTTACAGTCTTCTATAGTGTCTTTGTGTGTCTTCTGAACACGTCGTCTGTGTGTGTGCAGGTGTGTTTGTGTGTGTAGTTCAGCTCTGTGGTGTCTGTCTGCTCTGTGGTGTCTGTCTGCTCTGTGGTGTCTGTCTGTTCTGTGGTGTCTGTCTGCTCTATTGTAGCTGTGGATGGTGAACTTCTCCTCAGTATGCTTTACACCGGGCCCCTGGTGGCTCTGGTGGTCCCTGATGGCCCTTTGTCTGCCTGCTATGGTTATATCTGGAACACAATAGTGTGGATGGCAGATGCCTCAGCAGACCGCCCCCTGGCCCCTATCACTGTGCCGCTAAAATCCCTTGGCTGTTTGTCACTCTTTACACTGGCCACAGGAAACTGCCAGCTGGACGCTCAGCCTGGCCAGCACAGGAGGTTGGTGGCCCCTTAATTGGGGAGGACGGGCTTGTGGTAATGGCTGGAACAGAATAGGTGGAATGGTATCAAATACATCAAAGACATGGTTTCCATGTGTTTGATTCCATTCCATTAGCTCAGTTCCAGCCATTATTATGAGCCGTCATCCCCTCAGCAGCCTCTACTGCTGGCCAGGCATGTGTGCATGCATAGGTGAGGTTTCTGAGGGCCAGCTGTGTCAATCAAGCCAGTCTAACCCTATGGCCGGAAAGCTGTTGATTTATGGACGCACATAAACACAGTGAATAGTGAGAGGAGAGGCGCTAAAGGTGCTCCAGGGGCTAACACAACAAAACACAACATTTATTTCTGTTGGTCTAAAGATTTGCCTGATTCTCTGGGCAATACTGGGTACTATGTGAAAACCTTCTGACACCAGGATGTGTTTGATGTCAGAAACAGCCCTGTGTGTTTTAATAACGGTCTGGAGCTGAGATATAAACTGACACTGTGTTCCTCTGTGAAGTGTGATTATGGTGTCCCCTGCAGTTCAAAGCAGATGCTCCTCTCTCCTCTGGCAAGTACCTCTGAAAAGGACCTGAAGCAGGAGAAGGACTATTTTGGGGTAATTTGGTAAAGACCTCTGCGGTATGTCTCACATACTTCGTAAACAACAGGTGTAAAATAATTGGGCCCTTCCCAACAATGCAGAGAGAACAATTTGGAAATATTAGAAAAAAATAACACAAGGAATAAATACACAATGAGTAATGACTTGGCTATAGACACTGGGTACCAGTACCGAGTCAATGTTAAGGGCTACGAGGTAATTGAGGTACAGTAGATATGTGTATATATAGGTAAGGATAAAGTGACTAGGCAACAGGATAGATAATTAACAGTAGCAGTAGCGTGTGTGATGAGTCAAAAGAGTTAGTGCAAAAAGGGTCAATGCAGATAGTTAAATACTAAACCAAATAGCTACCCGTACTAACTATTTAGCAGTCTTATGGCTTGGCTATAAATAAGAATGTTTTCTCAATTAACTTACCTGGTAAAATAAGGGTTAAGTAAGTAAGTAAGTAAGGGGTAGAAGCTGTTCAGGGTCTTGTTGGTTCCAGACTTGGTGCATCGGTACCGTTTGCCGTGGTGTAGCTCACGGCCCGCTCCACTACAGCCCCTTCTATGTGGATGGAGGCGTAATCGGCCCTCCGTTTCCTGTAGTTTTCTGTAGTCCACGAACAGCACCTTTGTATTGCTGACATTGAGGGAGAGGTTGTTGTCCTGCCACCACACTGCCAGGTCACTGACCTCCCTATAGGCTGTCTCATCTGAGTACGCATCCTGGTAATCTGTCTGGCCCTGCGGCCTTGTGAATGTTAACCTGTTTAAAAGTCTTACTCACATCGGCTATGGAGAGCGAGATCACAAAGTCGTCTGAAACAGCTGGTGCTCTCATGCTCGGTTCAGTGGTGCTTGCCTCGAAGCGAGCGTAGAAGGCATTTAGCTCATGTGCGTGTGTGTCTCTGTGTGTGTGTGTGTGTGTGTGTGTGTGTGTGTGTGTGTGTGTGTGTGTGTGTGTGTGTGTGTGTGTGTGTGTGTGTGTGTGTGTGTGTGTGTGTGTGTGTGTGTGTGTGTGTGTGTGTGTACTGCAATGCTGAGATGTGGTGGGCAGGAACCGAGGCGACAGAGTGGAAAACACAGCTCACCTGTGCACACTGCCCAGGAGGTCGCTTGTCTTTTGGAAGGACTCCAGCAGACTGGTTCTGCTGTACTTGACTGCTCCCCACCCACCTCATCCAGGATATTACCAATTCAACACAAATACACGGGGAAGAGGGATGGGGGAAGTCATCCAGCAGAGGACAGAATGATTCAGGAAATGGGACTTCTACACACACACATACTGTACAAACACACTCACACACAAAAGCTCACAAAAGCACAAACACACACACTCACACCTTTTTAGACTTTGCTTCATTATGAGGGTTAATTATGTCCTAATGAACTGCTATTCTGTATTAAATGCTAATTGTTCCTTATTGGAAAGTATAGGACAGCGAACAGGTCTCCAGTGCTGTAAAGCAATAGAACTGACCATGAATGGAGGGACAGATGAGAGATAGAATACATCTAATCAGTGGAAGTTGTACAGCAGAATGACTACCTGGCTGTCTGAGAGGGGAGGAGGAGGTGGTGGTGGGATGAGGGGGGTTGTGGAGGGGGGGTGCGGTTGGCGAGATGGAGGACCCCTTACAGCCTGTCCAATTGGATGTTTTACTGTTTGTGTGTGTATCTCACACCCACTCACACCCACTCCAGCCCTCCGTATGAGCACTAGAGGCCTGTGGGTAGTCTTGGCAGCAGAACTAAGTGATGGGTATTAGGTGGAGAGAGGAGAGGAGATGTGAGATGAAAGCAGGGGTAACATCACTATGGCTTTGTCCCAAATGGCCAGGGCCCTCGTCAAAAGTAGTGTACTATAAAGACAAAAGGGTACCATTTGGGGTGCTACTGCAATCAGCTGACCATCTGAATATTCAACCCCTAGGCCAACGGTTCTAATTCCTTTGCCACCGCCCACCCGCCACACGAGGAGAGGGAAAGTGACAAAATGGCAATGAGCAGAATGAGGAGGAAGGCAGGAAGGAATTTGCATTTTAATGTGGCTGTCAGAATCACTTTGGCTAAGACCTGGGAGTATGAGAGGCCGGGCGACCCCAGGGGTCAGCAGCACCAAACAACCAATAATAGCAGTTTCCTGGTAACAAGACAACATCTTAGTCCTGGGTGGGAGAAAGTTATTGGGGGGGATGGGGTAGGGTAATGGTGGTAGCAGTAGAGGATAAGTTTTTGTCCTCCATCCATCCTGCTTATGGACTGCATGCTGAGCCCCAGATGAATGGAGTTGGACCAGGTAGAGAATACTTGTCACTTCTCATTTTACTGTAAGATCTTCCTTCATAACCCACCCATGGTGCAAGAGAGAGAATTTCCAAACAATGTTACAGACAAATCCTCCCCCTAAATCCCAGTGTTTAAAGAGGATACCAGTAAGCAGGCAAGGACACTGACTGAGTGTCACTCACACACTAGTCGACTTTCAAAGACAGCCAGAGAAAGAGCTACAGTCTCAAATGGCACACTATTCCCTATAGAGTGCATTACTTTTGATCACGGCCTATGTTATGGCCAAAGTAGTGCACTATATAGGCAGTAGGGTGCCATTAAGGATGCAAGCAGACACAGAGGCAGACAGAGACAGAATTGAGACAGGAAGCCATTAAGAACAGGAAACATCCCAGATGGATACAGGTTCAGGTCAGGATGATCCTGTCGTGTTCTGTCCGTCTTCTTTAAAGTCCCTAGTTCTCCAGTCAAAGTATAGACTCTATACCAGGCTGTAGTCTCTATTTAGTACAATGTTGCTATGTTGCTCTCTAGTTCTCAGTAACTCAATAACACAATTTTCATGAACCACTCCAGACTGGCCTTGAGAAAGGCCTTAGAGTTGACCATCATAACACGTGCACTAGCACTCAGTGTGAACAGAGAACAGCGCGAGCAGCGATGACGTCATCCAAAAACATGGCAGACATTGGATGAAAATGACATTTTAATATCTTCTTTGGCTTGCTAAATAAATACAGGAGGAAAGTGGAGAGCAGACTTTGAGCTTTGTCCATTGTGTGTGAATCTGATTGGTCAAGCTACACAAAGAGCTTACAGAAGCTCTCCGATGTGAAGGACAGAAAAATTGTGCACAAGTTGACAAATCATGAGGCAAATCAGCCTAAAAAACAGCACTCTGCCCATCTTTTTAATGCATTGCATCTAGAGTACCTATAGGGGCGGCAGGTAGCCTAGTGGTTAGAGCGTTAGTCCAGTAACCGAAATGGTTGCAAGGTCAAATCCCAGAGCTGACAAGGTAAAAATCTGTTGTTCTGCCCATGAACAAGGCATTTAACCCACTGTTCCTAGGCTGTCATTGAAAATAAGAATTTGTTCTTAACTGACTTGCCTAGTTAAATAAAGGTAATAAAAAAAGGCACCTAAAGACTCTCAGACAATAAGAAACAAGATTCTCTGGTCTGATGAAACTCTTTGGCCTGAATCCCAAGCGTCACGTCTGGAGGAAACCTGACACCATCCCTAAGGTGAAGCATGGTGGTGGCACCATCATAGCTGTGTGGATTTTTTTCAGCGGCAGGGACTGGGAGACTAGTCAGGATAGAGCAAAAGATGAACGGAGCAAAGTACAGAGAGATCCTTGATGAAAACCTGCTCCAGAGCGCTCAGGACTTCAGACTGGAGCAAAGGTTCACCTTCCAACTGGACAACGACCGTAAGCACACAGCCAAGACAACGCAGGAGTGGCTTCGGGACAAGTCTCTGAATGTCCTTGAGTGGCCCAGCCAGAGCCAAAATTTCAACCCGATCGAACATCTCTGGAGAGACCTGAAAATAGTTGTGCAGCAACATTGCCCATCCAACCTGACAGAGCTTGAGAGGATCTGCAGAGAAAAATGAGAGAAACAACCCCAAATACAGGTGTGCCAAGCTTGTAGCGTCATACTCAAGAAGACTCGAGGCTGTAATCGCTGTCAAAGGTGCTTTAACAAAGTACTGAGTACAGGGTCTGGATACTTATGGAAATGTGATATTATTATTATTTTTAATTTGGAGTAAATTAGCAAAAATTCTAAACACGTTTTTGTTTTGTCATTATGAGGTTTTGTGTGTAGATTGATGAGAAGAAAAAAACGTTAAAAAAATAAATACATTTTAGAATAAGCCCATAACCTAACAACCTGTTCTCTAGAAGTGCATAAAAAATAGCATAATTTGGTAATAAAAGCTTTCAAACTGACTAAACACATTAGAGCAGCCAACCTGCTCGAACCAATCGCATTCAATTATGGCAAAAAACTATTATTATATTATTACAAACTAAACTATAAAATACAAACCCCATCTCCCCTCAATGAATTTAATCCACTCAACCAATAATGTGTTCCAATTACTGTAATAAGATTACAGTAATGCACTGTACTGATGTTTTGCAGGAACTTACAAGCAGTCAGTTGCCTGTAAGTTACTGTAAAAAAACTGGAAATGTTTTAGAGTGTATGTACTGTATAATTCTCCAGTTCCACTTCTCTTACTTCCCACTGTCTCTCTGTCCGTCCCCCCCACCCCTCTCTCTCTCTCTCTCTCTATAGAATACCACCGACATCTTCATCACTCATCATAACCCTTACATTTCAACCGTCTTCATACACCCATCCCCTCTCTCCCCCTCTCTCTCCATCTCACTTTCTCTCTGGTCCTCCCCTGTCCAAGTCGTTACCATTTTTGTGCCATCTGACTCTCTTCTTCAGCCCGTTATTTCAGCCCATCTTCCAGATCCAGTCCTAATTTGACTGGCTAGGCTTTCCCACTCACACAGTCCACTATTTTCACTTAATAAAACTGTTCTCATTGTTTCAGGTTCTCAAACAGAATTTCAACAAAAATGATGCTTCTTCGTTTAATACAAACTTCACTTCGAATCCCCGAGCTGACAAGGTAAAAATCTGTCGTTGTGCCCCTGAACAAGGCAGTTAACCCACTGTTCCTAGGCCGTCATTGAAAAACTGACTTGCCTAGTTTTAAATAAAGGCAAAAAAATTAATTTGAATTGTTACATTTTTTGTCACTTTACAGACTTATTTTTAAATGGATTAAATAAATAAAAAATCCTGAGCAATCTACACACAATACCCCATAATGACAAAGTGGAAGAAAAAAAATGAAAATAAAAAACAGATATACATTATTTACATAAGATCTCAGACCCTCTGTTATGTGAGACTCAGGTGTATCCTGTTTCCATTGATCATCATTGAGATGCGTTCCCACTCACACAGTCCCCTATTTTCACTTAATAAAACTGATCTCATTGTTTCAGGTTCTCAAACAGAATTTCAACAAAAATTATACTTCTTCGTTAAATTACAAACCTCACTCCCTCCACGCACCATGACCGCACCCTGCTCCACATCCTACTCACCACTGCTTTATTTAGTAAAGTTTGTTTGTTTTGAATCCATTAAAACAGGATATAGAGAAATGATGAGTAGGAGAAACCCGGAGGTGAGCAGAATGAAAGAGAGAGAGCTTTTATCCTCTGTTCTTTTTTTCTTCTTCCTTTTCACCCAGGATATTCTCACCTGTTTGATTCCCTAACATCTCTTCTGACTTCAGCATCCCTTTGATGAATTTAATTAGAGAGGGTGTGTATGAGAAGAGAAGAGAGAGACTGAGTGAGAAAGCGCCAGACTCCTCTAAGTCCTCTCTCCTCTCCTCAGTGTGGATAAGTCGTTGGGGCTTATTGGGACCAGTGAATTCATTTGGGAGGAGATGAGAAGAGACTCTTTTTGTGTCTGAGTCATTTCCTCAAGAGAACATTGAATATCCTGTTGGGTTGTTATACAGCATGGTGAGAGGGTTGGTTCCTACCTACAGCTCTCTCCCAGGCTGCCTCTCCATGGATATTGTATGTCCCAAATGGTACCCTATTCCCTATACAGTGCACTACATAGGGCTCTGGTCAAAAAGAGTCGACTATAGGGAATAGGGTGCCATTTGGGATGCACTCCTCCTCTTCCCTCTCTCTGTCTTTCCTCAGTCTGACTTGATTGTTTCACTCCTCCTCTTCCCTCTCTCTGTCTTTCCTCAGTCTGACTTGATTGTTTCCCTGCTTCTCTTCCCTCTCTCTGTCTTTCCTCAGTCTGACTTGATTGTTTCACTCCTCCTCTTCCCTCTCTCTGTCTTTCCTCAGTCTGACTTGATTGATTCCCTGCTCCTCTTCCCTTTCTCTGTCTTTCCTGAGTCTGACTTGATTCAATTCACCCCTCCTCTTCCCTCTCTCTGTCTTTCCTCAGTCTGACTTGATTGATTCCCTGCTCCTCTTCCCTCTCTCTGTCTTTCCTCAGTCTGACTTGATTGATTCCCTGCTCCTCTTCCCTCTCTCTGTCTTTCCTCAGTCTGACTTGATTGATTCACCCCTCCTCTTCCCTCTCTCTGTCTTTCCTCAGTCTGACTTGATTGATTCACCCCTCCTTTTGTTTGTGTTTCCAGCCTCTCTTCGTATTTATTTATCTGGCCAGTTAATATGCTGTGGAGTCCTGACCTGTTGTCCCCACAATAAAGTAGGGGGGCTGTCACTGATAATAGCCACATGGAAAGTCCAGCAATTGTCTTTAAATTGCTCCTCCATCCGTTGCACAAATTGTACAAATTAAACTGTTTCTCTCTCTCTCTCTAAGCCGTTTGTTCGGTCTCTTCTTCTTCTCTCTCTGAGTTTGTCTCTCCCAGTCTTTCCTGTACTGCAAGCCTCAGGTGCCAAGCGGTTGGTTAATCCACAGTAAATTGCCTCCATGCCTGACAAATAGTCCATGTAATTACAGGAGTGTTGTGGTGCTGAAGCTGTGAAAAAAAGAAATGGGCCATAACTAGGATGCTACATATTCCGTGGTAGTAGTAGTGTAGGAATTGTGGTTCATTAGAACTAGTCCTGGAGTACTGTAATACTGGTATACTTCTGTTATTCAGTTCTGGAGTAGTGTTAGTACTACTGTCAGTACTACTGTTATAATTAAGACTATCTAAGTTCAGATGTAAAGTGCATGAGAAAATACTGTAACAGTTCATATATATCTAACTCTAATGTAGATTATATGAAAGAAATTGAAAGTTAATGTAATATTCATGAGCCCTGATGCAATTTCAAATTACACAAATGTCCTCTCTGGCTGTGTGAGGTAATATAATTTACTTATTGGACACCAAAAAACTATTTTGAAGATGACTTTGTAATCGCACGTCAGGAAATGAATATTCCAAGTGCCGGTCTTACAAATGATCTTGTTATTGAGCACTTGGCAGTGCAGGGATTTAAATTGGGGCCCCGTCCAGGAGCCTGGAAGTCTGATTGTAATTTCTATGACAATGGGAGTACCTGTGCTGTCGTCTCCATGTCTAAAGGTTGGCTGGAAACGATTGCTCATCACCACAAGCATCTGTGCCCACCACCGCAGAAATTGCAGCGAGCAAGCCAGTGAGATCCAAAGTGAATATGTTATTATTAAAATACAATTAGTCCTTGTTTTGAGGGCCTAGTTTTACCCAAATACAGTGTTCTGTAACTCATGGTTTACAGGCCACATCAGGTCTGCAAGCAGTGTTGCCATGTTCGCGGTTTTCCTGCCAAATTGGGCTACTTTGAATAGGATGTCGCGGGTGAAAATTAGTTGGTCGTGAGTGGCGGGTTGTTGGGCTACTTCTAAATTGCACCACGGCCACCATGGCATTTCTCTTCAAAAAATATATATACAGTACCAGTCAAAAGTTTGGACACACCCACTCATTCCAGGGTTTTTCTTTATTTTTAATATTTCCCACATTGTAGAATAATAGTGAAGACATCAAAACTATGAAATAACACATATGGAATCATGTAGCAACCAAAAAATGAAAATATATATATACTGTAAATATATTTTACATTTGAGATTCTTCAAATTAGCCACCCTTTGCCTTGACGACAGCTGAAATTAGATGTTGGCATGTTTACCTATCAGGGGCTTTGGGCTACCTGCATCAAGCTCAGCAAACAATGGCAAATTTGAATTGCAATAATAAATAAAACAATACATTTTAGTCAGTAGCCTATGCCTATTGAAATAACAAGTCAATTGCCAGTTGCCTAACGTTTGTTTTTTGAAGTGTTTCTTGCACAGAGATTTTGACATCTAACTTTTATCACTCACACTCTCCTGTCAGATGTATCTACAGTTATGCACATGCACAAACAGGATTTATTTACAATTATAAACTGGGTGGTTTGAGCCCTGAGTGCTGATTGGTTGAAAGCCAGGGTATATCAGATGTGTACCACGGGAATGATAAAAACGTAATTAGAACAGTAAAAAGTACGTTGTTAACCAGTTTATGATAGCAATTAGACCTCCGAGCTTTGTGGGTTATGGCCAATATACCACAGCTAAGGTTTGTTCTTCTTCTTCTATGGTATGTTGGCGATCACACAATTGAATATGCATTCCACCACCCATCACTGCCTTGTACGGCAATTGCTACGAATGCAAGGCACTACAGAGGGTAGTGCGTACGGCCCTGTACATCACTGGGGCTAAGCTGCCTGCCATCCAGGACCTCTAAACCAGATGGTGTCATAGGAAGGCCCTAAAAAGACCCCAGACACCCCAGTCATAGACTGTTCTCTCTACTACTGGCAAGTGGTACCGGAGTGCCAAGTCTAGGACAAAAAGGCTTCTCAACAGTTTTTACCTCCAAGCCATAAGACTCAAAGCCTTAAGTAGAAAATAGCAAATCCGTACCGCATTGGGTGAGGCGGGTTGCAGGAGAGTATATTCAGTCCGTAGATGGAAAGTGATATTAAAATATATATGAAAAATATACACGAAAAACAAGGAAAATTATGTATAGACGGGACAGGACGGGACAAGACAAAAACAAACGTCCGACTGCTACGCCATCTTGGATTCATCCGTCGTCACCCCTGAGATGACTCCTTTGACTGGTGCTCTACTCAAAACACAAAACTTCTGTTTTCCGGATTCTTTTGGGGCTCACTGCAATCTTCCTCTGTTCTTCAGAAATACAATTAATCAAAATAAGACCACTCCTGGTCACTCTGACAGACTCCACTTCTCCCAGCACATACTTCACCATTTTAAACACCTCAAACGGGTCTCCCACATATGCGTCCTTGCTCAACAAACGCATCCCAACAAGATGCAATTCATTTTTAATCATAAAAATATCCTCCACTCCACAGTTTTCGATAATGCTGTTGTCAATTCAGAACATTTGTCTTCACCAACTTTGCTCAACGCGCTGCTTGATTCAAATTGTTCATCCATTTCCGTCATCTTTCTCCCCACCTCCTGACTCTAAGGGCTGTTCTTTGTGGCATACGGCCAATTTACCACAGCTAAGGGCTATGTCCTAAGAAAAACCCATAGCCGTGGTATATTGGAAATATACCACACCTCCTCTGGCCTCATTGCTTAATCATAACAGTCAAAACAAGTTAAATCGACATTCATTGATGGAAAATTATCTGGATAGTTTAATAAGGGGGATTTATATTTACTCTTGCAACATATTCTTAAACTTGCAAGAATTGTTATTTTGATGGAAAACCAGATGTTGCTTCTTAGCCTACGTCGTAAAAAATTATGTCAATATTCCTTCTTAATTCGCTCAATAATGTTATGGAAAAAGGGTTTATTGGATGAATGTGGCAACTCCTCTCTTGCTGCATAACGGTTTTCTGGGGATGGTTTTCAAGCCTTGTGGGTGGGTTTTCTGAGGTAATTTGGCTAGAAGTCTTAGCTAGACCTGACAACCCTGTCTGCAAGTCATGTTATGCTGGTTTGCAAAGTGATGTGTAATCCCTATTTGAATCCAGCCAGAGTAAGGATACTCAACATTTGTTTATTTAATTCACCTGCAATCTGAGTTCATAATGACAGCCAGGATTGGGAAAAAAAGAAAGAAATGACTGTGTAAACCATCTGGAACAACCCTTTCAGTAACGGGTGCAAAAAGTCAAAAGTCAAAGTAACAGATTTGATTAGTTTAGAAAAAAGTATGTTATTAATATTTGACTAGCTTAACATTAATTAATCAATCAATGTGCATGCACAAACATTGTTATTGAAACAAACCATTTAATAAATCTACCTGCAATAGAGCATGCTGGGAAATAGGATAATGTTGGGTGTGGTTTTAGTTCAAAGTGATGCATATGAGTTTCAGGCCACTCTAGTAGGTTAAAACTAGGCCCTCAAACTAAGCCTTATAACATGCATATAGATTTGTTTTAAATATATATATGATGATGATGATGATGATGATGATGATGACCTATTCTCTTCAGATCTCACTTCTTGCAATCTACAGGAAATAAATGGATGAATGCAACAACCATTTCTCTGTCACTAGCAAATACAATCATGGGTTGTAACTCTACAATTTAATAGAAAGGCAATGCACTCTGGGAAATATTAGAAAAGCATTTACACTTATCACTGTTCTGGTGTCTATGTCAGTCCAAAGACTGAACACTTTCAATGTTGATTTAACTCTCTCTGTGTTAATTTTGTTTTTTTTTAACACTGGATAATTTGCTGTGTGTATATTTTGTCCGAGCGGGTAAGACCTGCATGTCCCACAGAGCGTGACTGGCAGCCAGATGTGTGTGTGTTTGTGTGCGTGCGTGCATGCCTGCGTGTGTGTGTGTGTTCGTACATGCATGTGTGTTTCTGCTTGCATCGGTGTGTGTGTGTCTGACTAACAGCCAGGTGTACTGTGGCAGAGATTGAACCTCGGCCTGTTTCTTCCTTGTGTTACTCAGCCGGCTGTGGCAGCAGGAGGCCAATTAGGCCAGAGCCACGAGAGAGACCCATTAGAAAACAGCACAGATGCATCTCAAAGCAGCCCATCAGTCATAAAGCCAGGCTGGGAGCTTTGGCCTAAACACACACACACACACGGCGCACACACGCTGGGGACAGGGGCAGAGACAAAATGGACACTTTAGATTACGACTGTTACCTTTGTTCCTCTGTTGTCATTGGGTTTTTCTTGAGACCCGTTTTGGATTATTTTTATAAATGTGTTTGCCAAACTTCACTCTGTAATTATTCATGCTTGGCAAGTGAGCAAGAAACTTGTCTGCTTAGACTTGGACACAAACAATGGCTGCTCATTTGTGGCTGCAGTGGAAGTGGCACACATCACTGGCAATTAAAATGTTGGACTGATACTCTTTTCAAAGTGCCCACGGGTAGAAAAATGGATAGCAAAACGATACACATGGCCATGCATTCATCTCTTGATCCTCCCCATCCCCAGCCAGAGAACAGAATGAAGCAGACTGGACTAGATGTACTAGACTATTAAATAACAAAAACAAGGAAGTAGGCATTGCTCTGAAGCCGAAAAAGAACGGAAATAAACTAGCACCACGATGCCTAATGCACCCATGCTCTACCAAGGTTTTTCAATGTAAATAGTCCGGATGGCCATTTGATTAATTGTTCAGCGGTTTTATGGCTTGGGGGTATTAATTAAGGAGCATAACGGTCCAATACTTGGTGCTCCGGTACCACTTGCCGTGCGGTAGCAGAGAGAACAGTCTATAACTTGGGTGACTGGAGTCTTTGAAAAATGTTTGGGCCTTCCTATGACACCGCCTATTATATAGGTCCTGGATGGCAGGAAACATAGCCCCAGTGATGTACTGGGCTGTACGCACTACCCTCTGTAGCGCCTTACGGTCAAATGCCAAGCAGTTGCCATACCAGGCAGTGATGCAACCGGTCAGGATGCTCTCAATGGTGCAGCTCTATAACATTTTATGGATCTGGGGACCCATGCCAAATATTTTCAGTGAGTAAAAGGTGTTGTCGTGCCCTAATTACAACTCTCGGTGCGTTTGCACCATGATAGTCCGTTGGTTATGTGGACACCAAGGAACTTGAAACTCTCAACCCGCTCCACTTTCAGCCCCTTCGATGTTAATGGGGGCCTGTTCGGCCCTCCTTTTCCTGTAGTTCACAATCAGCTCCATTGTCTTGCTCACATTGATGGAGAGGTTGTTGTCCTGGCACCACACTGCCAGGTCTCTGACCTCCTCCCTATGGCTGTCTCATTGTTGTCGGTGATCAGGCCTACCACTGTTGTGTTGTCAGCAAACTTAATGATGATGTTGGAGTCGTGCTTGGCCACGCAGTCATGGGTGAAAAGGGAGTACAGGAGTGGACTAAGCACACACCCCTAAGGGGCCCCTGTGTTGAGGATCAGCATGGCGGTTTGTGTTGTTGCCTACCCTTACCACCTGGGGGTGGTCTGTCAGAAGGTCCAGGATCCAGTTGTAGAGAGAGGTGTTTTGTCCCAGGGTCCTTATCTTAGTGATGAGCTTTGTGGGCACTATGTTGTTGAACGTTGAGCTGTAAGCTGTAGTCAATTAACAGCATTCTCACATAGGTGTTCCTTTTGTCCAGGTGGGAAAGGGCAGTGTGGAGTGCAATAGAGCTTGCATCATCTATGGATCTGTTTGGGCGGTATGCGAATTGGGTTCCCGGCATGATGGTGTTGATGTGAGCCATGACTAGCCTTTCAAAGCACTTCATGGCTACTGATGTGAGTGCTACGGGGCGGCTATTATTTAGGCAGGTTACATTTGCTTCCTTGGGCACAAGGACTATGGTGGTCTGTTTGAAACATGTAGGTATTACAGACTCGGTCAGGGAGAGGTTGAAAAATGTCAGTGAACACACTTGCCAGTTGGTCCGCACATGCTTTGAGTACACGTCCTGGTAATCCGTCTGGCCCTGTGGCTTTGTGAATGTTGACCTGTTTAAAGGTCTTGTTCACATCGGCTACGGAGAGCTTGATCACACAGTCGTCCGGAACAGCTGGTGCTCTCATGCATGCTTCAATGTTGCTTGCCTTGAAGCGAGCATAAAGTCATCTGGTAGGCTCGCGTTACTAGGCTGCTCGTGTCTGGGATTCCCTTTGTAGTCCATAATATTTTTTAAGCCCTGCCACATCCGACGAGCATCAGAGCCAGTGTAAAATGATTCAATCTTAGTCCTGTATTGACGATTTGCCTGTTTGATGATTCATCTGAGGGCATAGCGGGATTTCTTGTAATCGTCCGGACAAGTGTCCCGTTCATTGAAAGCGGCAGCTCTAGCAGCACTTCTGGATGAGCATTTTCTTGTTTGCTTATGGCCTTATACAACTCATTGAGTGCGGTCTTAGTGCTAGCATCGGTTTGTGATGGTAAATAGACAGCTACGAATAATATAGATGAGAACTCTCTTGGTAGATAGAGTGGTCTACAGCTTGTCATGAGGTATTCTACCTCAGGCGAGAAATACCTCAAGACTGCTTTATTTGTAGACATCGCGCATCAGCAGATATTGACAAATAGACACACACTCCCGCCCCTCGTCTTACCAAACGTAGCTGCTCTGTCCTGCCAATACAAACAATTAAAAAGACACACAAAATAGCACAGTTGGTGGCAGCCATCCTCTCCGGTGCCATTATAAATATCACTACCCTAGGGTCTGGTAAAGCACTGTCGATGGTAGTGCACCACATGATGCAGTCCACACCATGTATCATTCATATCATCAGCCTAGATATGCTGAGAGTTTGGAGCTTCGCCAGCCACTCTGCCCTCCACACCAACACCCTCAATTCCCCCCATAACCTTCCTCCCAGGATAATTTTGGTTACCCTCCCTACTCCTATCCCCAGGACAGGGCTGGGACACTCCTGTCCCCATGGCAGCACCAACCATGCAACAGGAGCCAAACCAAAGCCTCCTGTGCAAACCCTGAATGGAACATTGTCAGCCACTCCGATCCCCTACAGCAGCTGCACTCCTTTGGCGGGAGGTTCATCAGGGTATACTGCGCTCTGCCAACACTGATTTCCCAGTTCCCGCCCCAGCCCCTGCATCCAGCGACTTGAGGGATGTCTGTCAAATGCTCAGTCTACTCTGCTCTCATGTGGTTGGCCAGGGACCTTGGCAAAGGCTCAGCTCACTCAACAAATAGCTGCAGATGACCCTATACCTGTTAGCTCTTATGGGAATGAGCTAACTACCCCCTCTAACTTTAAATCTCATAAGGGGCTTGGGATAATGTACCCAAATGTATGATTTCAAAAATGGACACAATTGACATTTGGGTACAGGAATCGTGTCTTGACATTCTGGTTCTCTCTGAAACATGGTGAAATTGTACTGTATCTGATAAAGACATGAAAGTAAATTATTATAATGTATTTAGATATGACAGATTACAGAGGGGGAGGAGTGGCCATATATGTAAAATCGAATTTCATGTCGTCCCAATACTTAAATATTTATGTCCCCAAGAAATTGAGCTCCTATTTGTAGATTTGTCCATTAACCAGAATACACATTTATATGTTGCTGTGATTTATTGCCCCCCTGCTGGCATTGTGGATGCTATTGGTGATATATCCGAGTGTTTAACACCTTTTTTATCCTCGGAGTTGGTAATTTTAGGTGACTTGAATCTGGATTGGCTATCCCTGGCCTCAGATCAATTTAAGAGTATATGCATTGATTTTAATCTGACTCAATTGATTTCAAAACCCTCATGGCTAAATGTGAAAACCCTGTTAGGCTAGGCGTGCCGCTAGCGGGACACCTGCGACAAAATCTGGTGAAATGCAGAGCGCCAAATTCAAATGACAAGAATCGTAATATTAAACATTCATGAAAATACAAGTTTAATACACGGTTCTTTATCTTAGAATCTGGGTAATCGAACAGCGTTGTCCGATTTACATTCGGCTTACGGCGAAAGCATAGCATTCGATTATCTGAGGTCAGCACCCAACAACAACATATTTTTCCAACCAGCACAGGTGTCACAAAATCACAAAAAGCGATAAAATAAATCACTTACCTTTGAAGATCTTCCTCTGGTTACAATCCAAAGGGTCCCACGAACACAAAGAATGGTCATTTTGTTCGATAAAGTCCTTCCTTATATCCCCAAAAAGTCTGTTTAGTAGGCGTCATTGAGTTCAGTAATCCACCCCTTCAGCATGCATACAAAAAAGTCTATGTATAAAGACTGTTGACATTTAGTGGAAGCCATAGGAACTGCAATCTGGAAGGCGGAAGTCATAGTTTCCAATAGCTTTACGTTTGAATTGGTTGGGAGCTCCAAGAAAAAAATCTGGTTGGATTTTCCTCGGGTTTTCGCCTGCCATATGAGTTCTGTTATACTCACAGACATTATTTTAACAGTTTTAGAAACTTAACTACTTACGGAGTGGTGGGGCGCTATCAAATACCAGTTAAAATGCATCCTCAGCTATCCTTTTATGAATATTAGTGATAATATTTCACTCGGATGGTCACCTATAACTTATATAAGTAAAATAAAGTGGGGCGCGCCAGCCAGACTCGCACCCGAGAAAACTTGTTGACATTTCAGGTCCCCATGCCATTTCCTGTACCTATTTGTTCTGCTTACTCCAATCTCCCTGAGTCTTTGTATATAGACTGCTGACATCTAGTGGAAGCCATAGGTACTGCAGTCCTAAAGGAAAGTGAACCTACGTCCCAGTCTCAAATCTCTGGAAGACTGAAAAAACCCAGCTTTGTGGAGTGTACAGCTTAAACTGGTCCTATAGACAGATTCTCCAATCTCCGGTGTGGAGCTTTACAGCTCCTTCAGGGTTATCTTTGATCTCTTTGTTGCCTCTCTGATTAAAGCCCTCCTTGCCTGGTCTGTGAGTTTTGGTGGGCGGGCCTCTCTTGGCAGGTTTGTTGCCATATTATTTATATTTTTTAATAATGGATTTAATGGTGCCGTAACATCCGTGGGATGTTCAAAGTTTCAGATATTTTTTTATAACCCAACCCTGATCTGTTCTTCTCCACAACTTTGTCCCTGACCTGTTTGGAGAGCTCCTTGGTCTTCATGGTGTCACTTGAACAGGTGTATATATACCTTTCAGAACAGGTGTATATATACTGAGATCATGTGACAGATCATGTGACACTTTGCAAATACTAATTATGTGACTTCAGAAGGTAATTGGTTCCACCAGATCTTATTTAGGGGCTTCATAGCAAAGGGGGTGAATACATATGCACGCACCACTTTTCCGTTTTTTATTTCTTTTTTAAACAAGTTCTTTTTTTCATTTCACTTCACAAATTTGGACTGTTTTGTGTATGTTCAACACATGAAATGCAACAAAATAGGAAAAATGCCAAGAGGGATGAATACATTTGCAAGGCACTGTATTTTTTACCTGACGATTATATCTGGTGCTATCACCAGGGTTTGGAAGGCGGCCCATGTACTCCCCCTTCACAAAGGTGGTGACCCTTGTGACCTAAATCATTATAGCCCTATTTCAAAATGTTCTTGCCAAGCTAAAATATTACAATCCTTGATTAATTCTCAGCTAATATCTTTCTCATCTTTGAAATGTATTATAAATGTACATCAGTCTGGTTTTAGACCAGGTCATAGCAATATCTCTGCTGCATCCCTAGTTATAAATTATGTGGTTAACTGTATGGATAAAAGGCAACATTGTGCTGCCCTCTTCATTGACCTGTCAAAATGGTCTTAAATGTGATGATCTGGTGCTTATAGGACAATTCCGAAAGCTGATTGAGGACCTTATTACTGATGAATGTGTTTGTTTTTTGTTACCCTGTTGTTCTTTCTGCTTGCATTTTGTATTCATGGTGATGTCTATATATTCTGTAATTTATGTAATTCAGGAGTCATCTGTAAAAGAGAACTCAGTATGACTCCCTGATAAAATATATTTTTTCAACAAATATTGATTGAGCGAGCTGTTTTGTCTTGTAGAAATGTGGGGCCTGTCTATATTTCCTGACATAACATATTTTTGGGGGGTCAGTAGATGCCCAACATAAGATCAGGTGGTGATGTGCTGGACACAGTCACTCATAAAGAGAGGTCTTTCGAGCCTGTCTGCATTCTTGATTTCTGTAACTGTTCGCTTGCCTGTGTAATATTGACATAAGCTCAGAAACACTTGTTTTGCAAACATGGTCCTGTTTTATCAATTGCTGTGCTGACAAATGGACAGTTTATTACCTCTATCAAAGGAATATGTAGCATAAAGTTGTGTGTATTTGTATTTATTTTTGCAATAAGGATGGTGACGCTACAATAATACACATTTACAATACGTCTACAGTACCAGTTTGGACACAACTACTCATTCCAGGGGTTACATTGTAGAATAATAGTGAAGACATCAAAACTATGAAATAACACATGGAATCGTGTAGTAACCAAAAAAGTACCAAAAATATTTAAAATTTGAGATTCATCAAAGTTGCCACACTTTGCCTTGATTACAGCTTTGCACAGTCTTGGCATTCTCTCAACCAGCTTCATGAGATAGTCACCTGGTAGGCATTTCAATTAACGTCTTAGGGATGAGCACACGAGGTGACCGTTTTGGAGAGCCTGGCGTGCCCAAAGTAAAATGCCTCCCATTCAGGCCCAGAAAATAGGATATGCACATATTTGGTACCATTGGATATGAAACACTCTGAATTTTCCAAAACTGTTAACCATTTGTCTGTGAGTAAAACAGAACGGATATGGCAGGCAAAACCCCGAGGAATTTCTGTCCTGGAAAAAGTGGTTTTCACAGAGTGCCTCATTTGGAACCCCTCCCTCATGAAAATGCCCATAAAAGGGCATATGAATGCAGTACCTATCGCTTCCTCTGGATGTCAACAGTCTCGAGAAAGTGATTTGTTTCTGTTCAGATGAAATAGAGCAGAGAAGAAGAGGGAATAAGGAAGTCTCCCTTCGGAACTCTATAGGACTGGGCGCGCGCTCTCGCCAAGCACCCTCTGTGTTTTTTTCTGTCTTTAGAGCTGAGTTTATATTCCGGTTGATTTATTATAGTAAATATACGTAAAAGTGTTCCTAAGGATACATTTAAAATGATGTTTGATTGTTCTTGNCTTTTTCTAACAAAAGAACCATGGATTGTCTTCGTTGGACACTTAGGAAGACCTCAGCAGAAGTTCTTCAACAGGTAATTGATTTGTTTTCGCTGTGAAATGTGTTTTCTGTGAACCATGGAGGCTTATGAAATTATGGTAATGGCAAAAATATGTTAGGTGCTACCCTCAAACAATCAAATGTTGTGCTTTCGCCGTAAAGCCTTTTTGAAATCTGACAACGCTGTGATACTGCCAAGAAACAGAGCTTTTGATGAGTATGGAACACTTGTATATTGGTGGATGTTTAATAATTCAACTTTTGGATTTTGAATTTGGCGCCTCACATTTCACCGGGTAGTGTCGGGAGTGGGGCGCTAGCGCCCCAGCAATCCCCAAGAGTTAACAGATGTGCCTTGTTAAAAGTTAATTTGTGAAATTTCTTTCCTTCTTAATGCGTTTGAGCCAATCAGTTGTGTTGTGACAAGTGTAAAGGTCTCTGTGATGCCGGTAAGGCAGAGTCAGGCGCAGGACAACAAAAAATAGTGTTCATAAACTTTACTCAAGATATTACCAAATGAGTGGAAAAGCAATCACTCGAACACGGAACATATACAACAAACAATCACGCACAAAAACATGGGGGAAACAGAGGGTTAAATAAGGAACATGTAATGATGGGAAATTAAAACCAGGTGTGTGAAAAAGGAAGACAAAACCAACGAAGAATTAATATTGGATCGGTGGCGGCTAGAAGACCGGTGACGTCGACCGCCGAAAGCCGCCCAAACAAGGGAAAGCTGTAACTTATAACATACCTCGTTCAATTTCCTCAGGACTTTAAAGGGCCCCACATACCGCGGACCCAGCTTCCGGCAGGGCAGGCGGAGAGGCAGGTTTCGGGTCGAGAGCCAGACCCTGTCCCCCGGTGTGAACAACGGGGCCACACTGCAGTGGCGGTCAGCGCTCGCCTTCTGCCGCCTCACGGCTCATTGCAGATGCACATGGGCGGCCTCCCAGGTCTCCTCCGAGCGCCTAAACCATTCATCGACCTCAGGAGCCTCAATCTGGCTCTGATGCCACGGTGCCAGAACCGGCTGGTACCCCAGTACGCACTGGAAGGGGGAGAGACCAGTGGAGGAGTGGCGGAGCGAGTTTTGGGCCATCTCTGCCCAGGGGATGAAAACCGCCCTCTACCCCAGCCGGTCCTGTTATAGGACCGCAGAAACCTACCCACATCTTGGTTAACTTTTTCCACCTGCCCGTTACTCTCGGGGTGAAAACCTGAGGTAAGGCTGACCGAGACCCCCAGACGTTCCATAAATGCCCTCCAAACCCTGGACGTGAACTGGGGACCCCGATCAGAAACTATATCCTCAGGCACCCCGTATTGCCGGAAGACATGGATGAACAGGGCCTCCGCAGTCTGTAGGGCCGTAGGGAGACCGGGCAAAGGAAGGAGGCGGCAGGACTTTGAAAACCGATCCACAATGACCAGGATCGTGGTGTTACCCTGTGACAGCGGAAGATCCATCAAGAAGTCCACCGACAGGTGTGACCAAGGCCGCTGTGGAACGGGTAGGGGTTGTAACCTCCCTCTGGGCAGGTGCCTAGGCGCCTTGCACTGGGCGCACACCGAGCAGGAGGAAAAACAAACCCTCACGTCCTTAGCTAAGGTGGACCACCAGTACTTCCCACTAAGACAGCGTACTGTCCGACCGATGCCAGGATGACCAGAGGAGGGTGACGTGTGGGCCCAATAGATCAGACGGTCGCAGACAGCACACGGAACGTACATACGCCCAGCTGGACACTGAGGTGGAGTGGGCTCTGTACGTAACGCCCGCTCAATGTCCGCGTCCAGCTCCCACACCACCGGTGCCACCAGGAAGTATGGGAGTGGGATCTATGGACCGCTCTTCTGAGTCAAACTTCCAGGACAGTGCGTCTGTCTTAGTGTTTTGGGAACCTGGTCGGTAGGATAGGGTGAAAACAAAACGGGTGAAAAACATGGCCCACCTTGCCTGGCGAGGGTTAAGTCTCCTCGCCACTCGGATGTACTCCAGATTGCGGTGGTCGGTCCAGATGAGAAAAGGGTGTTTAGCCCCCTCAAGCCAATGTCTCCACACCTTCAGAGCCTTGACGACAGCCAACAGCTCCCGGTCCCCCACATCATAGTTACGCTCCGCTGAGCTGAGCTTCTTCGAAAAGAAGGCACAGGGGCGGAGTTTAGGTGGCGTACCCGAGCGCTGAGACAGCACAGCTCCTATCCCAGCCTCGGATGCATCCACCTCCACTATAAATGCCAAAGTGGGATCCGGATGAGCCAGCACGGGAGCCGAGGTAAAAAGAGCCTTCAGGTGACCAAAAGCCGGTCCGCCTCAGCTGACCACTGCAGTCGCACCGGTCCCCCCTTCAGCAGTGAGGTAATGGAAGACGCTACCTGACCAAAGCCCCGGATAAACCTCCGGTAGTAGTTGGCAAACCCTAAGAACCGGCCAATTACGCACGGCTGAAATGCGGTCACTCTCCATCTCCACCCCTGACGTGGAAATGCGGTACCCTAGGAAGGAGACAGACTGTTGGAAGAACAGACATTTCTCAGCCTTGACGTACAGGTAATGCTCCAACAGTCGACCAAGCACCTTGCGCACCAGGGACACATGCTCGGCGCGTGTAGCGTAGTAAATCAGAACGTTGTCAATATACACCACTACACCCTGCCCGAGCAAGTCCCGGAAGATCTTGTCTACAAATGCCTGGAAAACTGATGGAGCATTCATTAACTTCTTAGGGCTAGGGGGCAGTATTGGTTGAAAAACGTGCCCAAAGTAAACTGCCTGTTACTCAGGCCCAGAAGCTAGGATATGCATATAATTAGTAGCTCTGGATAGGAAACACTCTGAAATCTGTTAAAATAATGTCTGTGAGTATAACAGAACTGATATGGCAGGCAAAAACCAGAGCAAAATCCATCCGGGATGTCTGAATCAGTCACGCCACACTGTTTTCAATTGGCATGCTATTCAAAGCAAGGTATTTTAGCTCCCAGATTGCAGTTCCTATGGCTTCCACTAGATGTCAACAGTCTTTAGAAAAAGGTTTGAACGTTCAATCATGAAAATCAAGGGAGTAAGACCACTTGTTCCTAAGTTCGTGTCAAGTGTCCTGTTTTTTTGTTTTTGCGCGTAACGGAATGCGCACTCAGTTCTTTTTCTCTTCTATTCAGCAGGTTATATTCCGTCTGAAATATTATAGTGTATATTCATTTTAGGGTATCTGAGTATTGATTACAAAGGGTGTTTGACTTTTTACCACCAACTTTACGGGTACTTTTGGGATATCGTTTGTCTGCATGGATGAAAGCCTTTGGGCAGGTGGAATACTGAACAAAACGCGCCAACCAAACGGAGCTATATGGATATAAAGAGGAACTTTATCGAACAAAAGGACCTTTTATTGTGTAACCTGAACACTTTGATATGCCATCAGAGGAAGATCATCAAAGGTATGTGATTTATTATATGCTATTTTTGAGTTTTTTGACACCTCTGCTGGTTATGTTATTATGCTAATTGAGTTTTTGAGTGGGGCGCTGTCCTCAGACAATCAAATGTTCTGCTTTCGCCGTAAAGCCTTTTTGAAATCTGACAATGCTGTTAGATTAACACAAGTTTAAGCTTTTGAAGGGTGTGCAGCATTTGTATTTTCATGAATGTTTGAAATTAGTATTTTTGTCATTTAAATTTGGCTCTCTGCATTTCACCGAGTGTTGTCAAAATCGATCCCGTTCACGGATGACGAGGTACTCATAGTGCCCTGATGTGGTACTAAATGCCGTCTTCCACTCGTCCCCCTCCCGGATACGCACCAGATTGTATGCGCTCCTGAGATCCAATTTTGTGAAGGAGGGCGCCAAGTGCATTGACTCGATCGCACTGGCTATGAGAGGCAGCGAGTAGCTGTACCTCAGAGTGATCTGATTGATACCTCGATAGTCAATACACGGGCGCAGACCTCCATCCTTTTTCTTCACAAAAAAGAAACTCGAGGAGGCAGGTGAAGTGGAGCGCCGAATGTATCCCTGCCACAGAGATTCGGAGACATATGTTTTCATAGCCTCCGTCTCCTCCTGTGACAGAGGATACACGTGACTCCTGGGAAGTGCTGCGTCTACCAGGAGATCTATCGCACAATCCCCCCGTCGATGGGGTGGTAATTGAGTCGCCTTCTTTTTACAGAAGGCGAGAGCCAAATCGGCATATTCAGAGGGGATGTGCACGGTGGAGACATGGTCTGGACTGCGCCTGAATCGACTAGCGCCTTATGCTGGGAATGCGTGGAAAAATCAGGAAAATCTACAAACAAAAACATGTGAGCAATAGGGAGCTCTGGGTGAGTCTGGTGCCTACTCACCTGGGGTGACACGATAGTGCCCTGCTTGCTGCCTCGACTCCCTGAGGAAACCCCCTGCACCAACCAGCAGTGTGCCCTCTGCGGCCACAGAGGGTGCTGGGAATGGCCCCTCCTCCGGCCCCCCTAAGCGCAGTACCTCCCAACTCCATAGGCGTTGGAGCAGAGGTGCTGGGGGATGGAAATGACAGGCCCCGAACCGGACGTCCACGGGTGGCCAGCAGGTTATCCAGCCGGATGGACAGGTCCACCAGCTGGTCAAAGGAAAGGGTGTTGTCTCTGCATGCCAGTTCCCGCCGGACGTCCTCATGCAGACTGCATCTATAATGGTCGCTCAGGGCCCTGTCATTCCATCCCGCGCCGGCGGCCAGGGTTCGGAACTCCAGCGCAAAGTCCTGTGCGCTCCTCGTCTGAGGTGGAACAAGCGTTCACCCGCCGCTCTACCCTCAGGTGGATGGTCAAACATTGCCCGGAAACGGCAGGTGAACTCCTCGTAGTGGTCCAACGCCGCTCCTTCCTCTCCCCATACGTCATTGGCCCACTCCAGGGCTTTCCCGGATAGACAGGAAACGAGGGCGGACACGCTCTCGCGTCCCGAAGGAGCCGGGTGAACGGTCGCCAGGTAGAGCTCCAGCTGGAGTAGGAACCCCTGACACCCGGCAGCCGTCCCATCATACTCCCTCGGGAGCGCGAGCCGAATCCCACTGGGACCAGGTGAAGGAAGGGTGGACAGCTGTGTGGGTAATGGAGTGGGAGGTTGTGATGTTGGTAAAGGCGCTGAAAAACCTCCTCTCTCCCATCGCTCCAGATTGTTCAGCACGCAATCCATGGCTTCAGCCGAACAAGGTAGGGGTGGTATACAGAAGATAGCCCTATTTGGTAAAAGACCAAGTCCATATTATGGCAAGAACAGCTCAAATAAGCAAAGAGAAATAAGAGCCCATCATTACTTTAATCTCTCCGGGCTAGGTGGGTAGTGTTCTGGTGTGCCCAAAGTAAAATGCCTGTTACTCAGACCCAGAAGCTAGGATATGCATACAAGTAGTTGTATTTGATATAAAACACTTTGAAGTTTCTACAACTGTTAAAATAATGTCTGTGAGTATAACATAACTGATAAGGCAGGCGAAAAGCAGAGGAAAATCCATCTGGAAAAATTGCTTTTTTGAGCTCCCATGCAATTGGTATGGTTTCCTATTGCACAATGAAACGAATAGCTCCCAGATTGCAGTACCTATGGATTCCACTGGATGTCAACAGTCTTTAGACAAGGTTTTAGGCTTCTTCTTTGAAAAATGAACAAGTAGCAGGAGTTTATCATTGGCGCTCTTTGTTATTTATCTCCGGTACTGAACATACTACAATCTGTCTTAAATGTTAGAGTTTATTTACATATTAGGGTACCTGAGGAGTGATTAGAAATGTTGTTTGACTTGTTTGGACGAAGTTTATCTGTAACGTTTTGGATTCTTTTGTCTGTATGTTGAACGAGTTGAACGGGTCGATTACTGAACAAAACGCGCCAACCAAACAGTTTTTGGGATATAAAGAGGGACTTTATCAAACAAAACAACCATTTATTGTGTAGCTGGGACCCTTGGGATTGCAAACAGAGGAAGATCTTCAAAGGTAAGTGATTTATTTTATCGCTTTTTAGATTTTTGTGACGCCTGTGCTGGTTTGAAATATATTTATATGCAGGAAGTATGCGGGGCGCTGTCCTCAGATCATCAAATGCTATGCTTTCGCCGTAAAGCCTATTGTAAATCGGACAAAGCGGTTCGATTACCAAGATGCTAAGATAAAGAATGGTGTATGACACTTGTATTTTCATGAATGTTTAATATTACGATTTTTGTATTTATTCATCCTGTGTCTTCTTGACCTGCAGTGGAGTCAGAGCAAATCCCTACCAGATGCAACTCGTCCCGGAATCAAGACCTCTACAAGTACTCTGTCCTGCCACTTCCACTCTTAACAGTTCGTAATCTCTGCTCAGTCAGTTATGATTCTAGCCATTTATGATTACTCAATATCCTGTTACTTTGCTTTGCCTGTTTCCCTGCCTGACACTGTTTATCCTCTCATTGCAGTTACTGCTCTGTTTCTGTCTCCTGTTCCACATCTCACCACCCAACTACCTAGCTCTGGATTTTACTCAGCACCACTACCTTGGATTCCCCTCAGGACCTGTTTACCCTGTTCAACTCAGCCAACTCCAACCTCAGTCTCGACATCTGTTTTTTATGCAACTCATCCGAGCTTCCCCGGATCTGCACTCCATATCTCTCTGTGTAACAATAAATATTTTGGTTCATTCATCCCTGTTTCCTCATCTGAGTCTGCTCTTGGGTTCCCCTGTTCTCTCCGCTTAACAGAAACTGTCTCTCTTGAGGACTGTCACAGGAAACGAAGATCCAGAGTTACCTCTGCTGCTAGAGGTAACAGCATCAGAAATCGAGATTCAAGATTTTTGGTTCCAACTGCCGTGTCTTTGTGAGAAGCAGAGTAGGTGAACGGATGATCTCTGCATGTGTGTTTCCCACCGTGAAGCATGGAGAAGGAGGAGAGATGTTGTGGGGGTGCTTTGCCAGGAGTCACTGTCTGTAATTTATTTACAAATCACGGCACACTCCAGGCTGTGTAAGCATTCTGCAGCTATACGCCATCCCATCTGGTTTGGGCTTAGTGGGACTATCATTTGTTTTTCAACAGGACAATGACCTAACATACCTCCAGGCTGTGTAAGTGCTTTTTGACCAAGAAGGAGAGTGATGGAGTGCTGCATCAGATGACCTGGCCTACACAATCACCCGACCTCAACATAATTGAGATTGTTTGGGATGAGTTGGACCGCAGAGTGAAGGAAAAGCAGCCAACATGTGCTCAGCATATGTGGGAACTCCTTCAATACTGTTTGAAAAGCATTCCAGGTGACGCTGGTTGAAAGAATGTGTGCAAAGCTATCATCAATGCAAAGGGTGGCTACTTTGAAGAATCTCAAATATAAAATATATTTAGATTTTTTTAACACTTTTTTAATTACTACATGATTCCATATGTGCTATTTCATAGCTTTGATTTCTTCACTATTATTCTACAATGTAGAAAATAGTAAAAATAAAGAAAAACCCTTGTATTCACACTTTTTCCACGTTTTTTTGTTGTTATAAAGTTGGATTAAAATGTATTTAATTGTCTTTTTTTAAATGATCTACACAAAATATTCTGTAATGTCAAAGTTTATTTATTCTTTTGTAAAAAAAAAACACTTCATTAGATTCAACCCCAAGTCAATACATGTTAGAATGACATTTGGCAGCAATTACAGCTGTGAGTCTTTGTCTGTAAGAGCTTTGCATACCTGGATTGTACAAGCTCTGTTAAATTGGTTGTTGATCATTGCTAGACAGCCATTTTCATGTCTTAACTAGTCCACTAAGGAACATTCAATGTGATCTTGGTAAGCAACTCCAGTGTATATTTGGCCTTGTGTTTTAAGTTATTGTCCTGCTGAATGGTGAATTTGTATCCCAGTGTCTGTTGGAAGGCAGACTGAACCAGGTTTTCCTCTAGGATTTTGCGTGTGCTTAGCTCTATACCGTTTTCTTTTACCCTAAAAAACTCCCTAGTCTTTGCCAATGACAAGCAGACCCATAACATGATGCAGCCACCACCATGCCTGAAAATATGAAGAGTAGAACTCCATGATGTGTTGTGTTGAATTTGCCCCAAACATAACGCATTGTATTCAGGACATAAAGTTAATTTTTTTGCCACATTTTTTGCAATTTTACGTACTCATTAAAAAATCATGTTAAACTCTATTATTGCACACAGAGTGAGTCCATGAAACTTATTATGCAACTTGTTAAGCAAATTTTTACTCCTGAAATTATTTAGGCTGGCCATAACAAAGGGGTAGAATACTTATTGACTTAAGACATTTCAGCTTTTCATTTTTTATTAATTTGTACAAATTTCAAAAAACATAACTGCACTTTGACATTATAAATGTAATCCATTTTAAATTCAGGCTGTAACACAACAACAAAAAGTAAAAGGGTGTGAAGAAAAAAGCTAAGTTTCTTCCTAAGACTTTCTCCACTTGAGCATACAGTATGTACTCAGTGTACTTTCTGAAGGCACTGTAAGAGGTGGTAATGCACCATATGGTTCGGATGCCAACCGTCGATAAACCCCACAAAAAAATAGACGGGGGCAACAACGCCGGTAGATACTGTAGTTAGCTAGGACAACGGTAGACAGCGTCCTTCACCCACGCCTGTCGGGTACTGTTTTCCTGCAGTTCTGTTAGCAATGGCGACGGCAGATGTTTGGCAAGCGTCATCACATCAAACACATTATCAAAACAGCATCATGCTTTTAAAACTCACCCCACTGTGATGATCAATTTGAAGAAAGTTTGACAGCAGGTTGAAACTGAGTGTGAAACATGGTCATTTTGGACTTTGTTTTAAATGACCACTAGCCTATAGTCGCATCATGTACCCATATATGTTTTGATTTCTAAGACATTCTAAGGTTTGTATCATTCACAACATAAGTTGCCAAGTAACTCAACATCTAGTGTATAGAACCTGATCCATATGATATGATCACTTTTACGCTCAACATAGCCACTTCATATTCACACTCGCTCAAGAATGGGAAACATATTCTTCTTACTATAAAATCACATAATATCAAACAATGGGACTAGACATATAAGCATATCATGTCAACTAAATAAACAAGCCTACAGCCTATGGCATGAAGCATAGCCAGATAACATTCAGTAGTCCGACTCATATTCAGTTTTTTTAAATGCATTTTCATATCATAATGTTTCTTTAGACCTGATTAAAATAAATAATGGATTCATCGTGATGGTGTATGTGAAATGTATTTCTTATACTTTTTTAAATGTAGATGTTCCGAAGGCACGCATCAGCGACTTGTATGCAGCTTGTATTTGTGGAGGCCTGGAGATGCTAAACATGTTTATGTTAATTAGCAGTCAATTACCGTGAGACAAGCAGTCTTTTGCGGCAGTCTTTTATTTGTTAACGATGGCAAAGGTAGGTGTTCGGCAGGCTTTAGCAAAGGACACTGGGTGCTAGGAACCAATGGGAACCAATGGGATGATCGGGGGGGGGGGGGCATTCCTGCAACTCCTGAATTGCGTGCTGCAATCATACACTGTTACAGGTCATAGTGATCTCTAATGTCAGTCTGATATCTCTAGTCCGTGCTGGTTCCAATTTTGAACAGAAGACTGTAAAACAGCAGTATGCCAATTTTGAATGTACACCGAACCTACCAATCCATCGGCCTCTCATCCATTAATTTATACCATTTGGGTTTTGATAGTAAATGGATGTAGCCCCCCACACACACACACTCCAGTACCTGATTTGTTTGGGAAGTGAAGTCCGTACCTGGAGGCCTCAGCTCAGTGATTAGAACTACTGAACCATCTGCTTAGTGTCAAAGTGTCCAGGTGCAGCTCTGGATCACGTTTTGTATTAATGATTATGTGTGCGTGTGTGCGTGTGTGCGTGTGTGTGTGTTCTGTGTGTGCGTGTGTGTGTGTTCTTTGTGTGCGTGTGTGCGTGTGTGCGCGTGTGTGTGTGGTACATCTCTGGATCACGTTGTGTGTTAATGACTGTAATTAGAGCAAAAGATGGAGGTGGAGTGCGTTGGACTTCCAAGGTGTGTTACCAACTTCTATCCATCCTGTGAACACATTTACAACATGCTGAAAAAGATTAGCTTTGTTTGGATAGGTTTCAATAAACCAAGATGTTGCTGAGCCTACTGGGTCCTTTACTGTAGATGCTCTCCACAGGAATGAGTACATATGCTCATGTGGAGAAAGTCTTAGGAAAGCTTATTTCTTTCTTTCAATTGTTTGCCTATGCTTGCCGAAACCCTGCAGAAAACGGCCTACACAGCTATTATGTTTGTCTTTCTCCTTTTCTCTTCTTCGACAGTGCTTTAAGTCAAAATAAAAGTGGAAGGACAGGTATGAGAAGGAGAAAGCAAAACAACGGCTAGGGGATTTGTGCCCGAATTCCGACCCAAGTTAAGTGCACGTAAATGGAATGGAATTCCCTTTTTTTATGCACCTTTCTCCATGAGTATTCTGACCTTTTTAAGTGTGAGAAATAACAACATTCTACATTCTACTTGAAAAGCGCTATTGATAAGAGCTAATTAAATGACTAATCAGTTTGGATAAGGTAATTGTACAAGTAAATTACACTTTTTTATACATATTTTACCTTTTAATTGTTGGAGACAAAACCAGTCATATGGCAGAATTCTGAAGCATATCAGCATGTCAACTATCCCAAAGTAAAGTTGATGAAATGCTGTGCCATTAAATTGTACGGCCTTTTAACATGCAGTGAAGGGCACTCTCGAATGTCTCAATTAGGCTACTCTGACTTTCTCTGTTTCCTATTTCTATCATGTTAAAAATTAGCCACTATCAGTATGGGCTGTCAGTAAGCCTAATAACAACACATATTCAACTTCCAATTTACTGTTAGTTCCATCAGTTGGTATAGCCAACGTTATCATTCCATTTAATCAATGTTTATTTGGCACATGCACAGGATACAGTGGGGTGTATACAGGAATATGACATTGCATTGTACTATTGAAGTGACATTTAATTTTATGTTTTCCCAATGTCAACCTATAATGCACAGGGTGGACCTGTTGGATGGTATCAGCTATAGATGATGAGGAACATCCTCACCCTTCAGCTACAGTTGAAGTCAGAGGTATACATACACCTTAGCCAAATACATTTAAACTCAGTTTTTCACAATTCCTGACATTTAATCCTAGTAAGAATTCCCTGTTTGAGGTCAGTTAGGATCACCACTTTATTTTAAAAATGTGAAATGTCAGAATAATAGAAGAAAGAATTATTTATTTCACCTTTTATTTCTTTCATCACATTCCCAGTGGGTCAGACGTTTACATACACTCAATTAGTATTTGGTAGCAATGCCTTTAAACTGTTTAACTTGGGTCAAAAAATGTGGGTAGCCTTCCACAAGCTTCCCACAATAAGTTGGGTGAATTTTGGCCCATTCCTCCTGACAGATCTGGTGTAACTGAGTCAGGTTTGTAGGCCTCCTTACTTGCACACGATATTTCAGTTCTGCCCACAAATATTTTATGGGATTGAGGTCAGGGCTTTGTGATGGCCACTCCAATACCTTGACTTTGTTGTCCTTAAGCCATTTTGCCACAACTTTGGAAATATGATTTGGGTCATTGTCCATTTGGAAGACCCATTTGCGACCAAGCTTTAACTTCCTGACTGATGTCTTGAGATGTTGCTTCAACATATCCACATAATTTTCCCTCCTCATGATGCCATCTATTTTGTGAAGTGCCCCAGTCCTTTCTGCTGCAAAGCACCCCCACAACATGATGCTGACACCCCCGTGCTTCACGGTTGGGATGGTGTTCTTCGAATTGCAAGCCTCCCCCTTTTTCCTCCTAACATAATGATGGTCATTATGGCCAAACAGTTTTATTTTTGTTTCATCAGACAAGAGGACATTTCTCCAAAAAGTATGATCTTTGTCCCCATGTGCAGTTGCAAACTGTAGTCTGGCTTTTTTATGGCGGTTTTGGAGCAGTGGCTTCTTCCTTGCTGAGCGGCCTTTCAGGTTATGTCGATATAGGACTCGTTTTACTGTGGATATAGATACTTTTGTACTTGTTTCCTCCAGCATCTTCACAAGGTCCTTTGCTGTTGTTCTGCGATTGATTTGCACTTTTTGCACCAAAGTATGTTCATCTCTAGGAGACAGAATGCGTCTCCTTCCTGAGCGGTATGACAGCTGCGTGGTCCCATGGTGTTTATACTTGCGTACGATTGTTTGTACAGATGAACGTGGTACCTTCAGGTGGAGGTCCACAATTTTTTTCTGAGGTCTTGGCTGATTTCTTTTGATTTTCCCATGATGTCAAGCAAAGATGCACTGAGTTTGAAGGTAGGCCTTGAAATACATCCACAGGTACACCTTTAATTGACTCAAATGATGTCAATTAGCCTATCAGAAGCTTCTAAAGCCATGACATAATTTTCTGGAATTTTCCAAGCTGTTTAAATACACAGTCAACTTAGTGTATGTAAACTCTGACCCACTGGAATTGTGATACAGTGAGTTATAAGTGAAATTATTGTATGTTAACAATTGTTGGAAAAATTACTTGTGTCATGCACAAAGTAGATTTCCTAACCGACTTGCCAAAACTATAGTTTGTTAACAAGAAATTTGTGGAGTTGTTGAAAAACTAGTTTTAATTACTCCAACCTAAGTGTATGTAAACTTCCGACTTCAACTATATATACTGTATACAGTATCCTTCACTATCTGCTCATTACTATCTATTGAATCTTAGTCGCTCTGTCACTGCTCATCCATATATTTTATACTTATATATTCTCATCCCATTCCTTTACTAGACTGTGTGTATTAGGTTTTGTTGTGGAATTGTTAGATATTACCTTTTAGATACTGCTTAACTTATTTTGTACATAATGTTGCTACTACCATCTCTTATGTCCAAAAATAACTTCTGGACATCAAAACTGTGATTTCTTACCATGAACTTGGAGACGCTTTTTCCTTTAACGAGTCACCTGTTAATTGAAATAAATTCCAGGTGACTATCTCATGAAGCTGGTTGTGAGAATGCCAAGAGTGTGCAAAGCTGTCATCAAGGCAAAGGGTGGCTACTTTGAAGAATCTCAAATATAAAATATTTTTTAAATTGTTTAACACTTTTTTGGTTACTACATGATTCCATATGTGTTATTTCATAGTTTCGATGTCTTCACTATTATTCTACAATGTAGAAAATAGTAAAAATAAAGAAAAGCCCTTGAATGAGTAGGTGTGTCCAAGCTTTTGACAGGTACTGTATATATAAACTCAGCAAAAAAAGAAACGTCCTCTCACTGTCAACTGTGTTTATTTTCATCAAACTTAATATGTGTAAATATTTCTATGAGACATAAACTGAACAAGTTCCACAGACATATGACTAACAGAAATGTAATAATGTGTCCCTGAACAAAGGGGGGGTCAAAATCAAAACTAATAGTCAGTATATGGTGTGGCCACCAGCTGCATTATGTACTGCAGTGCATCTCCTCCTCATGCACTGCACCAGATTTTCCAGTTATTGCTGTGAGATGTTACCCCACTCTTCCACCAAGGCACCTGCAAGTTTGTGGACATTTCTGGGGGGAATGGCTCTAGCCATCACCCTCCGATCCAACAGGTCCCAGACGTGCTCAATGGGATTGAGCTCTTCGCTGGCTATGGCAGAACACTGACATTCCTGTCTTGCAGGAAATTCACGCACAGAACGAACAGTATGGCTGGTGGAATTTGCATGCTGGAGGGTCATGTCAGGATGAGCCTGCAGGAATGGTACCACATGAGGGAAGAGGATGTCTACCCTGTAACGCACAGCGTTGAGATTGCCTGCAATGACAACAAGCTCAGTCTGATGATGCTGTGACACACCGCCCAAGACCATGACGGACCCTCCACCTCCAAATCGATCCCGCTCCAGAGTACAGGCCTCGGTGTAACGCTCATTGCTTCGACGATAAACGCAAATCCGACCATCACCCCTGGTGAGACAAAACCGCGACTCGTCAGTGAAGAGCACTTTTTGCCAGTCCTGTCTGATCCAGCGACAGTGGGTTTGTGCCCAAAAGCAACGTTGTTGCCGGTGATGTCTGGTGAGGACCTGCCTTATAACAGGCCTACAAGCCCTCAGTCCAGCCTCTCTCAGCCTATTGCGGACAGTCTGAGCACTGATGGAGGGATTGTGCGTTCCTGGTGTAACTCGGGCAGTTGTTGTTGCCATCCTGTACCTGTCCCGCAGTTGTGATGTTCGGATGTACCGATCCTTTGCAGGTGTTGTTACATGTGGTCTGCCACTGCGAGGACGATCAGCTGTCCGTCCTGTCTCCCTTGAATCTAAAAGATGCAGTTCAACCAGCGAGTGCCCTTAGATCATGGGAAAAGGCCACACTTGACTGTTACACTTCACTCATTCCCACGGTTAATTGCTTGGCCCGCTATGAAAAAACACTATTGCAGAGACTTTTATATTACCGGCCTCAATAGATGTGGTAAAAACAGTGTGTGGGGAGGCAGAGAAACAGAAACTCACATCAATACCTTTGTAAGATTGCACCAAGAGACATGGCAGCTCTGCTTCTAGCTCCTAAGCAACTTTGCAGTATTTAGATTTTTTGTGTGTTATTAATTACATTATTAGCCCAGAACGTTTTTTGTGTTATTACATACATCCGTAAAGACGTTTTGGATATAAGAGCGGCAGTAATCCACAGGGCAATTGAACTTATCCCAGAGTCTGCTCCAAGAAGCCGCCGGCAGAGAAGAGATATTTGGAGTGGACTTCTAGTCTGATTCAGGAGGCGGGCACACCATCCACCGCTTCCGAGTATATTATTCACTAAGGTTCAGTCTCTGGACAATAAAGTAGACGAGCTCAGGATGAGGATCTACTTCCAGAGAGACATCAGGGACTGTAACATACTCTGTTTCACGGAATCATGTCTCTATCTGGATACACTGTCCCCATCCATTCAGCCAGCTGGGTTCTGAGTACATTGCACAGACAGGAATAAAGAACTCACCGGAAAGAAGAAAGGCGGTTGTTGTATGTTTCATGATTAACTTCTTAGGGAGCGGCAGCTGAGGTGTCGGTTTTGGAGAGTCTGGCGTGCCCAAAGTAAAAGGCCTTTCACTAGCGCCCCACCACTCTTTAAGTAGTTAACTACTTAGGGAGCGCTAGCGCCCCACTCCCGACACTACCCGGTGAAATGTAAAGCGCCAAATTCTAAATCCAAAAGTTGAATTATAAAAAATTCATCAATATACAAGTGTTTCATAGCCATCAAAAGCTCTGACTCTTGGCAATATCACAGCGGTGTCAGATTTCAAAAAGGCTTTACGGCGAAAGCACAACATTTGATTGTTTGAGGGTAGCACCTCTAATATTTACGCATTAGTATAAATCCATAACCCAACCCGGGTCTCACAAAACGCATAAAATCGCTAGTATAAAATCGATTACCTTTGATGAACTTCTGCTGAGGGCTTCCCAAGTGTCCAACGAAGACAATCCATGCTTCTTTGGTTAGAAAAAGTAATTTATTATATCCATAAATCTCCGTTTGGTTGGCACCTTATGTTCATAAAATCCACCGTCGAGTCGCCCATAGAACCTTGAAGAGAACGCGTTGAAATTATACCTATCATATTTCTACAAACAAATCAAACATAATTTTTTATGTTTCCTTAGGTATTCTTTTATGTATATTTACTATAATATTTCAACCGGATTGTAGCCTGAACGATAAGAAAGGAAAAAACAGTGGAGCATGCACTCGGTTGCGCGCCTGCAAAAGCTTGTTGACATCTGAGCTCCCTGGACCATATTCTCTCCCTATCCGTTCTGGTCAGGGCTAACGTTTCCTGGTTTTGTATAGAGACTGTTGACATCTAGTGGAAGCCATAGGTACTGAAATCTCAGAGCTGCTTGCCTTTGCAATAAATAGGTAGACTGTCAAACAGAGCCAATGTGACAAAAAACAGTAATTCCGGATGGATTTTTCTCGGGTTTTCGCCTGCTATATCTGTTCAGTTACACTCACAGACATTATGTTAACACTTTTAGAATCTTCAGAGTGTTTCCTATCCAATAGTACTAATTATGTACATATCCTATTTTCTGGGCCTGAGTGGGAGGCATTTTACTTTGGGCACGCCAGACTCTCCAAAACCGTCACCTCGGGAGCCGCTAAGAAGTTAACCACTCATGGTGTGATTGTGATGACGTACAGAAAATCTGAGACTGAAAAACAGCTTCTATCTCAGGGCCATCAGACTGTTAAATAGCCAACACTAGCCGGCTACCACCCAGTTACTCAACCCTGCTCCTTAGAGGCTGCTGCCCTATATACATAGACATCACTGGTCACTTTAATAATGGAACACTAGTCACTTTAATAATGTTTACATACTGCTTTACTAATTTCATATGTATATACTCTATTCTGCTATATTTTCGTTAGTGCCACTCCGACATTGCTCGTCTGAATATTTATATAGTTCTTAATTCCATTATTTTACTTTTAGATTTGTGTGTATTGTTGTGATTTGTTAGATATTACTGCACTGTTGGAGCTAGGAACACCAGCATTTCCCTACACCCGCAATAACATCTGCTAAATATGTGTATGTGACCAATAATTTTGATTTGATTTGATTTGTCAGCTAACACTGTTTAAACGAATAATTTATTATATTGCTAGCAATCAAGAGGAAACTGAACAACTCAAAAACTCCTTAGCTTATGCTCTCCAAATAGACGTTAGCTGTGAGGGACGAGATGCCCATGCATTAACTTTTGTTCGCTACACATGTCGAGGGACGCTATTCACGAGGACATATTGTTCTGTCTCACGATTCCTGAGCATGAAACGGCAAAAGGGACTTTCAGTGTGCTGTGTGGCTATATTGACAAAAACAGATTCCATGGGATTGAGTAGTGGGCTTTTTCACAGATAGGGCTCGTCAATGGCGGGATGGCGGGCAGGCCTCTGCACTCTAGTTATGAATGTGTCTCCCTCTGCCATATGGATGATACACCAAGAGCTGAGCACATAACTCAGAGATATACTGCAGCAGGTAACTTTGATTGCAAACTACATCAAACCACATCTGCTGCGTGCACGCCTGTTCGCAAAACTATGTGGAGATTATGGGATCAGAGCATGGTAATGTTCTATTTCATGCTGACCAGGCTGCTCACCGAGGCTTGGTGGTTATCGAGAGGGAGTGTTGGAAAGATTTTTTGAGGAACTATTGTCATTCACAATGTATGTAAAAAAAAACGACTTGACTTTCTGTGGAATGAAAAGAAAATGTGTCTCCTTGCCTACAGTACGTAACAGACATATTTAAGAAAATGAACGAACTGAACGCAAGCATGCAGGGGAAATACAAAAACACTCTACAGATGAGTGATCGAATCAGTGGATTCAGAGGAAGGAATTGTTATTGGATAGAGAGCCTTCCCTCAGCTGTGCATGTTTCTATCAGAAAACAGAATCAGTAAGTGTCCTACACGTGACCAGCAAATGCTGCTATGCTGGTGATTAGTTTATGCTGGTCACCTGTGTCCAAAACACAACAAAGGCTGGTCACTAGCAAAAACACCACAAAGGCTGGTCACAAGCAAAAACACCACGAAGGCTGGTCACCAGCGAAAACACCATAAAGGCTGGTCACCAGCGGAAACACAACTAAGGCTGGTCTGTGCTGGGTTTTTTTTGCAGCAGGGCTCTCTCTCTCTCTCTCTCTCTCTCTCTCTCTCTCTCTCTCGCCCTCCCCTCACCTTCCCTCCCCCCTCTCTCATGCCCCCTACTTCTTGATTGATTCAATGTATTACTCCATTACGCAGCTGTTCATTTGACTATTGATGTCCATTACTGTTAGTATTTTTATATGTATCCTGCTACTAGCCACTATTACTCCTGTTAACATGTATATATTACCATTAGTATATTTCAATAAGTATTGTTATATTCCTGCTGCCAGTCACTTTTCTGCCCTGTTTACATCTATATCCTACTACAAGTCACTTTGTACAAGCCACCTCAACCTCTCCAATACCCCTGCACACTGAATAAGGTACTGGCACTGATATGTTTATACTTGCATTATCTTACTTTTTTCTATTCTATTTTCTATTATTATCTCTATTATTATTATGTTTATTTTAATTTTTTTCACTCCATTGTTGGGAAAGAGGTCTTAAGTAAGAATTTTACAATTCTGTTTTACAACTGCTGTATCTTGTGCATGTGGCGAATAAACTTTGAAACTTGAAACTTTCTTTCACCCTCTCTCTCAGACACACACACTCTATCACCCATTCCCTCTGTTCTCTCCCTCCTCTCTTTCTCTCTTTCCCTCTCTCACTCCCTCCTCTATCTCTCTTTCTCATCCCTCTCTCACCTTCCCTTCCCCCCTCTGTCTCTCACCCTTTCTCTCTCTNCTCTCTCTCTCTCTCTCTCTCTCTCTCTCTCTCTCACATTCCCTCCCCTGTCTCACCCTCTCTCACCTTCCCTCCTCCTCTCTCTCACCCTCTCTCACCTCTCTCTCTATCCCCCTACTTCTTATTTATTTTCTCCTGTGTTCTATTTTTCTGTCTTCTAATCTCTAAGAGAAGTGTCTGAGACAGACGTCAAACTGTGTAGCCAGCTGACATCTGACACATCCCAGGGAACGCAGTCAATAGAGCCGTCTAATTGAGTACCACTGGCTGGTGTTTATTGACAAAATAAGACCTGGGAATTAGGTGAGCCTCCGTTGGGTGCCCCCGGCCTTGTTGTCTCACTGCCGGCCGACAGCTGTCCACTGCTCATCCATCACAGGCTCAGCCCTGCCCTCCGCATGTCAAAGGAGAGAAGATAGAGGATAGAACTGCAACCCTCCTTAAGAAAACAACAACTTTGTCTTCGCTCTCTCTCGCTCTCTCTGCAACTTGGACTCAGGGGTATAAGTAATGTTGACAAGATGGCTCCTAGCCAACTATTTATTAGGTATTTTTTTCTGCTCAGTAAATGTCTAGCATTATTACCTACGAAACGTATTTTGCATATTAGATGGGTGGTCACACCAGTATTTAGACCACAAATGAGACTTGAATTGGATCCATACAAGGGAGATGATTGTGGACTACAGGAGAAGGAGGACCGAGCACGCACCCATTCTCATCGACGGGGCTGTAGTGGAGCAGGTTGAGAGCTTCAAGTTCCTTGGTGTCCACATCACCAACAAACTATCATGGTCCAAACACACCAAGACAGTCGTGAAGATGGCACTATAACGAATATTCTCCCTCAGCAGACTGAAAAGATTTGTCATGGGTCCTCAGATCCTCAAAAGGTTTTACAGCTGCACCAAACAAAGTTGTGCACATCATGTGAGAGAAATAAGCTTTTCATGCATATGGAATATTTCGGGGATCTTTTATTTCGGCTCATGAAACATGGGACCAACACTTTACATGTTGCATTTATATTTTTGTTCAGTGAAGTAGAAAAGTTTCTAATTAGCTAAAATGCAAAAGTTGTACATGATGAGATTCGAACACACAACCTTAGTATTGCTAGACATTTGCGTTATACACTTACGGACTCACACCAACCAACCACCCTCCTTTTGTGTAACCATACCAAACGTAACATATAATGTTAATTTGAATATCCAAATGTTATTTACTATGTTACGTCTAGGCTATGAGACCAGGCTGCTCTCTCTCTCTGCTTCCCAGGTGTGTGTGCTTTTCTTTGAATGTGAGAAAGATGAAGGGGGAGAGTGTTTGTGTGTGTGTATGCTCTCCTATCTGCCTGTCTGTGTGCGTGATTTGTGTGTGTGTGTGTATGAATATTTCTCTGTGAATCTTTCTCTGCAAAAGTGTGTGTTTGTCTGTGTAATTCCCATTCCAATGCAACAGGAGCTGGTAAGATGACAGCTGAGCAGCTTTGTCATGGTTAAGCAGGCCTGGTTGGTAACACTCTTCTCTCCCACCGCTTCTAAACACTATCTCTGCAGCAGCGTTGGAGCTAACTGATAAGATTCCCAATGCTCTGTATCACTCTACCTGCTTTGTTAGGGGACATGCATTCAGAGCCACAGGTCGAGACTCAGCTGTTCAATGGCACACAATCTTATCAGACCCCCTTTCTCTGTCCCATATTAACTTTAATAATATAATACCAGGCCATCGTAGTGGCCCGCATGTAGCCATTAAAGTGACTTTTTCAGACCAACATGCCCGTACAGTCAATCTGCAGTGAGGTGAAGTGTTGAGGCATCATGTTTTGTAATGGTTGTGCAGTCAGTGATGTGGAAAAGTGCTATGAGGTGTGAACAACACAACACACCTCGTTCTAAAGGCTAATATTCATTCTCCTCTGGGTCTTCTTCCTCCCTCCTCCCTCCTCCTCATCTATCACCCATTCTCTCCCTGCCCATCCATCGTCCTCCCTCCTCTCCTCCTTCGCTCGCTCGATCTCCCTCCTGTTCCATTCCCTATTCTCTTCCTTTTCCATTCCCCCTCTCATCTCATCTTCATTTCCTCTCATCTTTCTCATCTTTCCTTTCCTCTCCTCTCATCTCATCTACTCCTTTCATATTTCCTCTCCTCTCATCTCATCTTCTCTCATCTTTCCTCTCCTCTCATCTACTCTCCTCATCTTTCTCTCCTCTCCTCTCATCTTTCCTCTCCTCTCCTATCATCTCCTCTCATCTCATCTTTCTCTCTTCTCATCTCATCTTTCTCTCCTCTCCACTCATCTCATCTTTCTCTCCTTCCATCTCATCTTTCCTCTCCTCACCTCTCATCTTTCCTCTCCTCCATCTCTCCTCTCATCTTATCTTCCTCTCCTCTCATCTCATCTTTCTCTCATTTTGTCTCATCTTTCCTTTCATCTCCTCTCCTCTTTCTCTCCTCTCATCTCATCTCATATTTCTCTCCTCTCATCTCCTCTCTTCTCATCTTATCTTTCTCCCCTCTCATCTCATCTTGTAATGGTTAAGCAGGCCTGGTTGGTAATTAGTTAACACTCTTCTCTCCCACCACTTCTAAACACTATCTCTACAGCAGCGTTGGAGCTAACTGATAAGATTCCCAATGCTCTGTATCACTCTACCTGCTTAATTAGGGGACATGCATTCAGAGCCACAGGTCGAGACTCAGCTGTTCAACGGCACACAATCTTGTCAGACCCCCTTTCTCTGTCCCAAATTAACTTTAATAATACAATACCAGGCCATCGTAGTGGCCCGCATGTAGCTATTAAAGGGACTTTTTCAGACCAACATGCCCGTACAGTCAATCTGCAGTGAGGTGAAGTGTTGAGGCATCATGTTTTGTAATGGTTGTGCAGTCAGTGATGTGGAAAAGTGCTATGAGGTGTGAACAACACAACACACCTCCTTCTAAAGGCTAATATTCATTCTCCTCTTGGCCTTGTTCCTCCCTCCTCCCTCCACCTCATCTATCAGTCATTCTCTCCCTCCCCATCCATCGTCCTCCCTCCTCTCCTCTTTCGCTCACTTGATCTCCCTCCTCTTCCATTCCCTCTTCTCTTCCTTTTCCATTCCCCCTCTCATCTAACCTTCCTCTCCTCTCATCTTCCTCTCATCTCATCTTCCTCTCCTCTCATCTTCCTCTCATCTCATCTTCCTCTCCTCTCATTTCCCTCTCCTCTCATCTTCCTCTCCACTAATCTCATCGTTCCTCTCCTCTCCTCTCATCTCATCTTATCTTCCCCTCCCTCCTCTCATCTCATCTCATCTTATCTTCCTCTCATCTCATCTTCCTCTCCCTCCTCATCTCATATCCTCTCCTATCATCTTTCCTCTCATCTCATCTAATCTACTCTCCTCTCATATTTTTCTCCTCTCTTCTCCTATCATCTCCACTCATCTCCTCTCCTCTCATCTTTACTCTCCTCTCCTCTCATCTTTCCTCTCCTCTCATCTCCTCCTCTCATTTTCCTCTCCTGTCATCTTTATCTCCTCTAATCTCATCTTTCCTGTCCTCTCTTATCATCTCCACTCATCTCCTCTCCTCATCTATTCTCTCCTCTCCTCTCATCTTTCCTCTCCTCTCCTCTCATCTCATCTACTCTCATCTTTCTCTCCTCTCATCACATCTCCTCTCTTATTTTCCTCTCCTGTCATATTTATCTCCTCGCATCTCATCTTTCCTCTCATCTCATCTTCCTCTCATCTTTCTCTCCTCCCATCTCACTCTCCTTTTCCTCTCATCTCATCTTCCTCTCATCTTTCTCTCCTCCCATCTCACTCTCCTTTTCCTCTCATCTCATCTTCCTCTCATCTTCCTCTCCTCTCCTCTCATCTTCCTCTCCTCTCATTTACTTCTCCTCTCATCTTCCTCTCCTTTTCTCTCTTCTCCTCCTCTCTCATCCCCTCTCATCTCCTCGTCTAATCTCATCTTTCCTGTCCTCTCCTATCATCTCCACTCATCTCCTCATCTATTCTCTCCTCTCCTCCCATCTTTCCTCTCCTCTCCTCTCATCTCATCTACTCTCATCTTTCTCTCCTCTCATCACATCTCCTCTCTTCTCATTTTCCTCTCCTGTCATATTTATCTCCTCGCATCTCATCTTTCCTCTCATCTCATCTTCCTTTCCTCTCATCTTTCTCTCCTCCCATCTCACTCTCCTTTTCCTCTCATCTCATCTTTCCTCTCATCTCATCTTCCTCTCATCTTTCTCTCCTCCCATCTCACTCTCCTTTTCCTCTCATCTCATCTTCCTCTCATCTTCCTCTCCTCTCCTCTCATCTTCCTCTCCTCTCAGTTACCTCTCCTCTCATCTTCCTCTCCTTTTCTCTCTTCTCCTCCCCTCTCATCTCCTCGTCTCATCCCATCTCTCCTCTCATCTCCTCTCATCTCATCTTTCTCTCCTCCCATCTCATCTTTCCTCTCATCTCATCTTCCTCTCCTCCCATCTCATCTTTCTCTCATCTCATCTCGCTCTCATCTTCCTCTCCTCTCATCTCATCTTCCTCTCCTCTCATCTTCCTCTCATCCTCCTCTCATCTCATCTTCCTCTCCTCTCATCTAATCTTCCTCTCCTTTCCTCTCTTCTCCTCGTCTCTCATTTCCTCTCCTCGTCTCATCCCATCTCTTCTCTCCTTCTTCTGTGTAGTGGGATCTCAGGGGCCAGGTGGAGGAAATAAGGGGGATATTGTGGCGGACCGACCGGAGACACCGCAAACACTAGCATTGCCGCGGTGACAGTGATGAACGAGCGGGCCAACCCTAATAATTTGTCACTCACGGCCAGAGAGAGGTCCATTAATCAAAACGAGCGTGTCGGCACCACATTCTCTCCTCCAATGCACACCTTTTTTATATCCCTGCATCCATCCCTCCATCCTTCCCTCCATCCACCCCAGTCATCACATTCTCTCCTCTAATACACACCCGTTTCTATACCTGCATCCTTCCCTCCATCCACCCCAGTCATCACATTCTCTCCTCTAATACACACCCGTTTCTATACCTGCATCCTTCCCTCCATCCTTCCCTCCATCCACCCCAGTCATCACATTCTCTCCTCCAATACACACCCGTTTCTATACCTGCATCCTTCCCTCCATCCTTCCCTCCATCTACCCCAGTCATCACATTCTCTCCTCCAATACACACCCATTTCTATCCCTGCATCCTTCCCTCCATCCTTTCCTCCATCCACCACAGTCATCACATTCTCTACTCCAACACACACCCGTTTCTCTCCCTGCATCCTTCCCTCCATCCTTCCCTTCAGCCCCCCCAGGCATCAGATCCTTTCCTCCAATATCAATCTTATTCCATCCATCCCTCCATCCTTCCCTTCTTCCACCCCTTCTTCTATCCCTCCATCAATCCCTGGCACCACATCCTCCAACACACCTTCTTCTGTCCCCGTTCATCCACTCACCGACCATAACGCAGGCACCCACCCTGACTGTGACTATAGCAGCTAGATACCTGACTGACTGGAGGCAATGCCTGTATGGCTGAAGCTTCAGGATGTGCAAGTTGCTGGGCAGGGATGGGGATCCTGACTCATGGTAGCTTCCGACCTGGTGTGGTGGAGCACAGGGTAGCTGACATATGGAGAGGCTGTCCCGCCATAGGGAGATGGTGGAGCACAGAAGCACCAGCCACAGGGATAAGCAAAAGACATAGCGAGTGGGCTGGAACTCAGGGCACCAGCCATAGGAAGAGGGCCGCCGCCTCGCAGACAGAGGAAGAGCACTCTCTCCTGGGTAAGGGCGAAGGTGGAGAGACGGCGCTAGGCGCTGTGAGTGGATTAATTGATCCTCTGCTGCTGTAATACATCCGACTTAACCCCAGTAAAGAGAGAGAGAGAGAGACAGACAGACAGAGTTAGCTTGTTGCTCTGTGAATGTTTGGTATTTGAATGTTTTTCTCATCCTTCGACTTTAGTAGCAAATCACCAGCAGCACCACCATGCTACCTAAATTCAAGGATATACAGTAGCAGTCAAAGGTTTTGGACACACCTACTCATTCAACGGTCTTTCTTTATTTTTACTGTTTTATACATTGTAAAATAATCCTTAAGACGTCAAAACTATGAAATAACACATGGAATCATGGAGTAACCAAAAAAGTGTTAAACAAACCAAATATTTTTTTATTTTAGATTCTTCAAAGGAGCCACCCTTTAACTTGATGACAGCTTTGCACACTCTTGGGATTCTCTCAACTGTGCTAGCCATGCTGCTTAAGTGTGCCTTGAATTCTAAATAAAACACTGGCAGTGTCACCATTTTCCCAACAATTGTTTACAGACAGATTATTTCACTTATAATTCACTGTATCACAATTCCAGTGAGTCAGAAGTTTACTTACAGTAAGTTGACTGTGCCTTTAAACAGCTTGGAAAATTGCAGAAAATTATGTCATGACTTTAGAACCTTCTGATTGACATCATTTGAGTCAATTGGAGGTGTACCTGTGGATGTATTTCAAGGCCTACCTTCAAACTCAGTGCATCTTTGCTTGACATCATGGGAAAATCAAAAGAAATCAGCCAAGACCTCAGAAAAAAATTGTAGACCTCCACTAGTCTGGTTCATCCTGGGGAGAAATTTCCAAATGCCTGAAGGTACCACGTTCATCTGTACAAACAATAGTACGCAAGTATTAACACCATGGGACGACGCAGCCGTCATACCGCTCAGGAAGGAGACGCGTTCTTTCTTCTAGAGATGAACGTACTTTGGTGCGAAAAGTGCAAATCAATCGCAGAACAACAGCAAAGGACCTTGTGAAGATGCTGGAGGAAACAGGTACAAAAGTATCTATATCCACAGTAAAACGAGTCCTATATTGACATAACCTGAAAGGCCGCTCAGCAAGGAAGAAGCCACTGCTCCAACACTGCCATAAAAAAGCCAGACTACAGTTTGCAACTGCACATGGGGACATAGATTGTACTTTATAGTGAAATGTCCTCTTTTTCTGATGAAACAAAAATAGAACAGTTTGGCCATAATGACCATTGTGATGTTTGGAGGAACAAGGGGGAGGCTTGCAAGCTGAAGAACTCCATGGCAGCATCATGTTGTGGGGGTGCTTTGCTGCAGGAGGGACTGGTGCACTTCACAAAATAGATGGCATCATGAGGAAGGAACATTATGTGAATATATTGAAGCAACATCTCAAGACATCAGTCAGGAAGTTAAAGCTTGGTCGCAAATGGGTCTTCCAAATGGACAATGACCCCAAGCACACTTCCAAAATTGTTGCAAAATGGCTTAAGGACAACAAAGTCAAGGTATTTTAGTGGCCATCACAAAGCCCTGACCTCAATCCCATATAACATTTGTGGGCAGAACTGAAAAAGTGTGTGCGAGCAAGGATGCCTACAAACCTGACTCAGTTACCCCAGCTCTGTCAGGAGGAATGGGCCAGAATTCACTCAACTTATTGTGGGAAGCTTGTGGAAGGCTACCCAAAACGTTTGACCCAAGTTAAACAATTTAAAGGCAATGCTACCAAATACTAATTGAGTGTATGTAAACTTCTGACCCACTGGGAATGTGATCAAATAAATAAAAGCTGAAATAAATCATTCTCTCTACTATTATTCTGACATTTCACATTCTTAAAATAAAGTGGTGATCCTAACTGACATAAGACAGAGAATGTTTACTAGGATAAATGTCAGGAATTGTGAAAAACTGAGTTTAAATGTATTTGGCTAAGGTGTATGTAACTTTCCGACTTCAACTATATCTTCTTATTATTGTTGTCCTTTAGTAGTGGTTTCTTTGCAGTAATTCAACCATGAAGGCCTGATTCATGTAGTCTCCTCTGAACAGTTGATGTTGTGTCACAGATCTCTCAGGATTGTTCATTGCGCACACCTGGCCTCTATTCCCAGTGATTGTATTTGTATATATGTGCCCTTTGTTCACCATGATTTGTTTAGGGTTTCTACCCTGTGTTTGTTACGTGTTTGTTTGGTCTTCGTCCCCGTGCCTTTACACGGCACGCCGTAATTTGGGCTTAATAAAAAAAACTATTACGCATTCCCTTGCCTGTCTCCCGACCCACTCATACCAACGTGACATGTTGAGATGTCTGTTACTTGAACTCTGTGAAGTGTTCATTTGGGCTGCAATCTGAGGTGCAGTTAACTCTAATGAATTTATCCTCTGCAACAGAGGTAACTCTGGTTATTCCTTTCCTGTGGCGGTCCTCATGAGAGCCAGTTTCATCATAGCGCTTGAAGGTTTTTGCGATCGCACTTGAAGAAACTTTCAAAGTTCTTGACATTTTCCGGATTGACTGACAGAAATGCAATGGTTCATTGGATCAGTCAGAAACTTTGCACATACACTGCAAAGTGGCCAAAATCTAAATTGCACCTGGGCTGTAAAAATACATTATGGCCTTTCTCTTGCGTTTCAAAGATGATGGTACAGAAAAATACAAAAAAACGGTAGTTTTTTTCTGTGTATTATATTTTACCAGATCTAATGTGTTATATTCTCCTACATTCCTTTCCCATTTCCACAAACATCAAAGTGTTTATTTTCAAATGGTACCAAGAATATGCATATCCTTGCTTCAGGGCCTGAGCTACATACAGTTAGATTTGGGTATGTCATTTTAGGCGAAGATTTAAAAAGGGGGCCGATCTTAACTTTTTGGTTATTTCATATTTTCATATGTGTTATTTCATAGTTTTGATGTCTTCACGATTATTCTACAATCTAGAAAATAGTAAAAATAAATAAAAACCCTGGAATGAGTAGGTGTGTCAATGAAATGCTTACTTCGTTCTCGACAATGCAACAACAATAAGAAATAACTAGATGGTAAGTTGTGGGGCTTGCTTTTGCTCTTTGAACGTATTTTTGTGGTCGTGGACGAAGTTGATAACATTTTTCTCAAGCTGATAGCAGGATAAACAAGTGCCCTCATTATGCAATGAAGACCAAAAAGACAGAATGTTTGTCCATACTTTAATTAAAGTGATACGAGAAAACATTTAAACTGCTTAACTTGTTGCACTGTTTGATTTGTTTGAAAAATATACTTTGCCAGAAAACATGTTGCATTTGTCCAAAAGTTTTTCTCATTCATATTAACCTAATGATGCTTATTCAGGATTGTGTAGAGTAATGATATACAGGTGACTACTGAGGAGAATTGATTCTGGCAGATCATCCTATTCATATCCACTGTTTGACTTGATTCTGGCAGATCATCCTATACATAACCACTGTTTGACTTGATTCTGCCAGATCATCCTGTACATAACCACTGTTTGACTTGATTCTGCCAGATCATCCTATACATAACCACTGTTTGACTTGATTCTGCTAGATCATCCTATACATAAGCACTGTTTGACTTGATTCTGCCAGATCATCCTATACATAACCACTGTTTGACTTAATTCTGCCAGATCATCCTATACATAACCACTGTTTGACTTGATTCTGCCAGATCATTCTATACATAACCACTGTTTGACTTGATTCTGCCAGATCATCCTATACATAACCACTGTTTGACTTGATTCTGCCAGATCATCCTATACAAAACCACTGTTTGACTTGATTCTGCCAGATCATTCTATACATAACCACTGTTTGACTTGATTCTGCCAGATCATCCTATACATAACCATTGTTTACAGGACATGTATTTCTAGTTTCAATGCATATTCCTAAAAAGGTTATGAAACTGCTCTTGATGTTTTCATATCATAACAAACAGGAATTCTGGATTGTTGATTTTGAAATGTCTCTCAGGTTTAGTGTATTGATAGACTAAAAGGTACATTTTCCAGAATGTATATCTTTCCATCTGTCTAGAAGGAGTATTTCTCATCCATGTTCACTTAATGCTGCTTACACATAATGCTGTATGAAACTTTACTTTCATATCATCGAGAGTGGTCAGTAGCTGTGGTCAGTAGTTGTGGTCAGTAGTTGCGGTCTGTAGTTGTGTGGTTCAGTAGTTGTGGTCAATAAATTGTGTGGCTGGGGTCAGTAGTTGTCAGTTAGTTGTGGTCAGTAGTTGTGGTCAGTAGTTGTGTGGTTGTGGTCAGTAGCTGTGGTCAGTAGTTGTGGTCAGTAGTTGTGTGGTTGTGGTCAGTAGTTGTGGTCAGTAGTTGTGTGGTTGTGGTCAGTAGCTGTGGTCAGTAGTTGGGTGGTTGTGGTCAGTAGTTGTGGTCAGTAGTTGTGGTCATTAGTTGTGTGGTTGTGGTCAGTAGTTGTGGTCAGTAGTTGTTAGATAGTTGTGGTCATTAGTTGTGGTCATTCGTTGTGTGGTTAGTAGTTGTGGTCAGTAGTTGTGGTCAGTAGTTGTGTGGTTGTGGTCAGTAGCTGTAGTCAGTAGTTGTGGTCAGTAGTTGTGATCTGTAGTCGTGTGGTTCAGTAGTTATAGTCAATAAATTGCGTGGTTGTGGTCAGTAGATTTTAGGTAGTTGTTAGGTAGTTGTGGTCAGTAGTTGTGTGGCTGTGGTCAGTAGGTTAGATCAGTAGCTGTGGTCATTAATATCGGTCAGTAGTTGTGTGGTTGTGGTCAGTAGTTGTGGTCAGTAGTTGAGTGGTTTAGTAGTTGTGTTCAATAGTTGTGTGGTGGTGGTAAGTAGTTGTGTGGCTGTGGTCAGTGTCTCAGTTACAGTTGTATTTAAACGTGTTAAACCTTGCAAGGCTGCCGGCCCAGATGGCATCCCTGGCCGCGTCCTCAGAGCATGCGCAGACCAGCTGGCTGGTGTGTTTACGGACATATTCAATCAAACCAGTCTGCTGTTCCCACATGCTTCAAGAGGACCACCAATGTTCCTGTTCCCAAGAAAGCTAAGGTAAATGAGCTAAATCACTATCACCCCGTAGCACTCACTTCCATCATCATGAAGTGCTTTGAGAGACTAGTCAAGGATCATATCACCTCCATCCTACCTGACACCCTAGACCCACTCCAATTTGCTTACCGCCCCAATAGGTCCACAGACGACGCAATCGCAATCACACTGCATACTGCCCTAACCCATCTGGACAAGAGGAATACCTATGTAAGAATGCTGTTCATTGACTACAGCTCAGCATTTAACACCATAGTACCCTCCAAACTCGTCATTAAGCTCGAGACCCTAGGTCTCGACCCCGCCCTGTGCAACTGGGTCCTGGACTTCCTGACGGGCCGCCCCCAGGTGATGAGGGTAGAAAACAACATCTCCACCCCGCTGATCCGCAACACTGGGGCCCCACAAGGGTGCGTTCTCAGGCCTCTCCTGTACTCCCTGTTCACCCATGACTGTGTGGCCAAGCACGCCTCCAACTCAATCATCAAGTTTGCAGATGACACTACAGTGGTAGGCTTGATTACCAACAATGACGAGACGGCCTACAGGGAGGAGGTGAGGGCCCTCGGAGTGTGGTGTCAGGAAAATAACCTCTCACTCAACGTCAACAAAACAAAAGAGATGATCGTGTACTTCAGGAAACAGCAGAGGGAGCACCCCCCTATCCACATCGACGGGACAGTAGTGGAGAAGGTGGAAAGTTTTAAGTTCCTCGGCGTACACATCACGGACAAACTGAAATGGTCCACCCACACAGACAGCGTGGTGAAGAAGGCGCAACAGCATTTACATATGTAATGAGACCCTTTACTCAGTACTTTGTTGAAGCACCTTTGGCAGTGATTACAGCCTCAAGTCTTCTTGGGTATGATGCTACAAGCTTGGCACACCTGTATTTGGGGAGTTTATCCCATTCTTCTCTGCAGATCCTCTCAAGCTCTGTCAGGTTGGTTGGTGTCGCTGCATAGCTATTTTAAGTTGTCTTCAGAGATGTTTGATCAGGAACAAGTCCAGGCTCTGGCTGGGCCACTCAAGGACATTCAGGGACTTGTCCCAAAGCCACTCCCGCATAGTCCTGGCTGTGTGCTTAGGGTCATTGTCCTGTTGGAAGTTGAACTTTCATCCCAGTCAGAGGTCCTGAGCCCTCTGGAACAGGTTTTCATCAAGGATCTTTCTGTACTTTGCTTCATTCATCTTTCCCTTTCCCTTTCCCTGTCACTGAAAAACATCCCCACATCGTGATGCTGCCACCCCCATGCTTCACCGTATGGATGGTGCCAGGTGTCCGCCAGACTGGATGCTTGGCAGTCAGGCTAAAGAGTTCAATCTTGGTTTCATCTGACCAGAGAATATTGTTTCTCATGGCCTGAGTCCTTTGCCTTTTGGCAAACTCCACGTGAGCTGTCATGTGCCTTTTACTAAGGAGTGGCTCTCGTCTGACCACTCTACCAAAAAGGCCTGATTGGTGGAGTGCTGCAGAGATGGTAGTCCTTCTGGGCGGTTCTCCCATCTCCACAGAGGAACTTTGGAACTCTGTAAGAGTGACCATTGTGTTCTCGGTCCCCTCCCTGACAAATGCCCTTCTCCCCGGATTGCTCAGTTTGGCTGGGCGGCCAGTTCTTCATCCATTTAAGAGTGGTGAGGCCACTGTGTTCTTTGGGACCTTCAATGCTGCAGACATTTTTCGGAACCCTTCCCCAGATCTGCGCCTCAACACAATCCTGTCTCAGAGCTCCATGGACAAATCCGACCTCATGGCTTGGTTTTTGCTCTCAATATGTGGAAAATGTTGAATAATCTGAATAATTTCCGAATGCACTGTGTAACAGGTAGCCTAGTGGTTACATGGTTGGACTAGTAACCGAAAGATTTCAGTGCTCTATGGGCCTGGTCGAAAGTAAAGCACTATAAAGTGGATGCCATTCGGGACACAGATTTAGGTTGTTATGACGGGGGGGGATGTTTTTTGTCTTTCTGTGAGGAGAACACAACAGAACATAATGTATTAATGAGAGGAGAGGCTTAACCTGCATGACTCTGACATGGGGCCCCTAATGACAGTAGCCATCCGGAGCCCCACACACACGCATAAACACGCAAGCATAAACACACACGCGCACACACACATTGACAGAAACACACATACTTTTCTGTTTTCCCTCTCCTTATGGGACTGGGTTTAATTAGAAATAGCTGCTGTTTTTCAAGCAGAACAACTCACGCTGTTGTCCTGGAAGACCCACAAAGAACTACAAAGTTTTTCTCTTTCCATGAAACAACATCTGCTTAAAGAAAAACAGAACAACTAAATAAAGATATTACCTCTGATTGTTGAGAAACTTGAAAAAGTTGGAAAACGCAGTTAGTGTGTTATAGACCTGGGTTGGTGTGTTGTAGGCCTGGGTTGGTGTGTTATAGGCCTAGGTCGGTGTGATATAGACCTAGGTTGGTATGTTATAGGCTTAGGTTGGTGTGTTATAGACCTAGGTCGGTGTGTTATAGGCCTAGGTTGGTGTGTTACAGACCTAGATTGGTGTGTTATAGACCTAGGTTGGTGTGTTATAGGCTTAGGTTGGTGTGTTATTGACCTAGGTCGGTGTGTTATAGGCCTACTGTAGGTTGGTGTGTTATAGACCTAGATTGGTGTTTTATAGACCCAGATTGGTGTGTTATAGGCCTAGGTTGGTGTGTTATAGACCTACTGTAGGTTGGTGTGTTATAGACCTAGGTTGGTGTGTTATAGTCCTACTGTAGGTTGGTGTGTTATAGACCTAGATTGGTGTTTTATAGACCTAGGTTGGTGTGTTATAGACCTAGGTTGGCGTGTTATAGTCCTACTGTAGATTGGTGTGTTATAGACTTAGGTTGGTGTGTTAAAGTCCTACTGTAGGTTGGTGTATTATAGACTTAGGTTGGTGTGTAATAGACTTAGGTTCGTGTGTTATAGGCCTAGGTTGGTGTGTTATAGTCCTACTGTAGGTTGGTGTGTTATAGACTTAGGTTGGAGTGTTAAAGTCCTACTGTAGGTTGGTGTATTATAGACTTAGGTTGGTGTGTAATAGACTTAGGTTCGTGCGTTATAGGCCTAGGTTGGTGTGTTATAGTCCTACTGTAGGTTGGTGTGTTATAGACTTAGGTTCGTGTGTTATAGGCCTAGGTTGGTGTGTTATAGTCCTACTGTAGGTTGGTGTGTTATAGACTTAGGTTGGTGTGTTATAGACCTAGGTCAGTGTTATAGGCCTAGGTCGGAGTGTTGTAGACCTAGGTTGGTGTGTTATAGGCCTAGGTTGGTATACTATAGTCCTACTGTAGGTTGGTGTGTTATAGACTTAGGTTGGTGTGTTATAGGCCCACTGTAGGTTGGTATGTTATAGGCCTAGGTTGGTGTGTTATAGGCCTAGGTTGGAGTGTTATAGGCCTAGTTTGGTGTGTTATAGACCTAGGTTGGTCTGTTATAGACCTAGGTTGGTGTTTCCTTTTTTCTAACACTGTGTCACATAGACGTACATGTATTCTCTCAGCTTTGAGCAGAGCTACAGGTACTGTTTATATAGATACTTTAAACAGACACCAACTGCTAAGCGGGGGTGGTTTATTGGAGAGGATCTAAAGAATATCCACCTAGATTCGAAGCAGAAAAAACTCTCCTTATCGATTTGTTACAAAAACGCCTCCGAATTGTGCAGTGACAAGTGACAAGTAAAGTAGCAGATAACCAAAAGGCATGCCAGCCAAACCGGGGAAGACTTTCTCCGACGCACAATATTGTGCTCAACAGAAGTACCAGGTTTCGCAAGGCTGCCTTGTGCATCTGCCCACGACACCTCCCCCTCCCCTTCTCTACCTGTCAATCCCCTCTCCCTGGCATTTTCGCAATTGGATTTGCTCAACTCCTGCATCCTCTCCCTTCTGTCCTCTCCCGCCTCCTTTTGAAAAAGGTCAAAGGTAATCGAGGAGAGGCGGCGAGGAAGAGGAACGTGGTCGAAAATGCACCAGTATGAAATGAGACTCTACTCTCCACTAACTTGTCATCAGGCAAATGACGTTTACAGGGCTGGAATCCCAAAATAAATGTGTAAAGTGATAAAATACTGTACATTTTGCTAGTTGTGCAGACATTTATAGAGAAAAGGATATGTAGCATATCGTTTTTAAATGTTTGCATGCCCTTCTTCTTCAAGAAATCAATAACTGCTTCAAAGGGGCAGATATCAAAACTGCTCCCCAAAGGACTCAGGTAGAATGCACATGACTATCCTGATGAAGGGAGGCTATGGAGGAGGGGAGGACTCTTCCGTTTGCCTACTAACGAATTAACACACTCCTCAACCACTTATCGGATTCCGAGTCACAGAGGAGAGAGGACGGAGGAGAGAGGACGGACGAAAGAGGACAGCCTTTTCCCAAATGAGCAAAGGCCCATTTCTCCCCCTTTCTGCCCTGTCTCTCCTTTTTCGCTCTCTCTCCCCTTCTACCCCATCTACACCTTTCTCCCACTCCCTACAGTATAATTTACCCCCCAGAAGAAGCAATGAATAAAATTCCCTCAGAACCTCTGGCTTGTTCGGAGTGACTCCATCATTCTGCAGCCTGCCTAGCTCCAAATGCCAGCTCGTTCCTCAACAGTTGGACCCAAACAGCAGCTCCGCTCCTTCCCGCTCATTCTTATTCATCCCCTTTGCCAAGGAGCGCATCAACCGTGATGAGGGAGGGAGAAGAAAGAAGCCTGAATACGTTTTTCCACATTTCCTGGACTCCATTTAGATTTTGTTGCTTGGAGATGTCAAAGAGAAGAGAAGAGCTGAAGGGTGAGTGAGGAGTTTTTTAGCTGGGAAAGTTGGTTGGATTTGATGGGTTTGGGGCATCTAAAAAGTGAATAGTACAGTGGGGTGTTAGAGAGGAGATGGGCAGTGGCAGCAGCAGCTCTAGGCTCTCTTTGGGGGGTATGTGAGCTCTACCGCCCATCATGTGGGGATGAGAGCCGGGCGAGAAACAGGGAACAGAGGGGATCTGCAGCTGTCTAGTGTCTGATGGGAAATGGAATGCAGTATAGCTCTGGAAGATTGCCCATGAGATGACACTCCAGGGCATATATTCTCCTCTCTGCTGTCTGTCTTCCTCCCCCCCTTCTTCCCTCCATTCTGCTTCCGTCCTACCATCTTGGGCCATACCTTTCAGCCCCTGTGGTTGTGGTTCCTCTCCTGCTCTCTCTTACTATAGAGAGTCCTCCTGAGAGACATACTGGTGGGCTTCAGCATACAAAATGGATAGGGGGCAGCCATTCTTATGAAATCTCCAGAACTGAATATAACTAGGAGGTTTTGTATCCTTTGATAAATATAGCACAAGGAAGGCAATGTCTTTTAGAATCAACTATCTCCAGCTGGCTAGGTGCTTTGTGTGTTTCTTTCTTTGTTTGATGTGTCCTGGCCCTCCATCTATTATCTACCTCCTTATCGTCTACTGTCAACTTCTCTATCTTATCAAATGAAAGAAACAGATATCACGGATATCACTGTCCTCTTCTCCAGCTTCCTACACAGACACAGACCAGAGCTATTGTCCCAATAAGTGTGTGTGTGTGTGTGTGTGTGTGTGTGTGTGTGTGTGTGTGTGTGTGTGTGTGTGTGTGTGTGTGTGTGTGTGTGTGTGTGTGTGTGTGTGTGTGTGTGTGTGTGTGTGTGTGTGTGTGTGTGTGTGTGTACATCCTTGCCGCCGAAGGACACTTACCATCCTAGCTTATCTCCATTTGGCATTATCATCTGGGATCAGATTTCAAACTGAGTTAGGTGGATTAGAACCTGGCTGCCTGCAAAGGGGAACAGAGTTTTGAACCGTGAGTTTTTCTGCTTTCTAACAGCACCTGTCTTCTTGCTATTAAGTGATAAAAAATGTGTTTCCTTAGAGCGATAGCCCCAGACAGATAAAGATGGGGGAAAGTAAACCAAGTGTTGTGAATGGTCTCCCTCCCCCCGCTCCGCTCTGTCTTGTTCAGCAGACGGCAAAATCACACACAGCACAGGATAACGACCCGCTCACTGCAAAATACCATGCACTCAAAAACACTGATTATCAACCAACAAGTCTTCATTTTCAGGACATCTGGAAATACCAGGATAGGATTTTTTTTTGACAACAATATTGAAACACTTACCTTCTGGAAAAATGATGTTAAAATGGATTCCAAAACAACTACTGCCC